>JAJOZX010006933.1:47500-244176 GCA_023014485.1 Bathynomus jamesi | reverse complement strand
AAAATGTTTCGAAACCAATGCATTAAAAAAGTTTCTTCAATATTTATGTTTTAATTTCAGGTTGAAACTTTTCATCAAAAAGTGAATATTGAGTATTGTAAAATAATTGTTTATTGAGAGAATTTAAAGGTTTTCATGAATGATTTGGTAATAAAAATTTATTTTTTTCCGTCAGTTCGAATTTACTACTTTATTAAGACTTAAAAAGTTGCCAAAAGAATTTTTAAATTAAGGAATATTTCAAGCGTAATCATTTAACATTAATACTAACAATCTTGATTGGCATATTACATGTTACCTATAACTTTAAATGTTAAAAACCTCATGCGGATTATATATATATATATATATATATTATATATATATATATATATATATTACCTTTCCTTTAACCTTTCAGGTGTTCCGTGAGATGATTCCTCATTTCACGGGGTTAAGCTTGTTGTCCCTCCAGTTCAGTAAGTCTGGTGAAATAGCGAGTTGGTTCCTCGCGATAATCACTTAACGTGGCCAGGTGCTCTCGGACTCTGGTATTGCTCTGGCCAGGCGTCTAGACTTCTTTTGAAGATTTCCACCACTGCATCATTCGTGTTCCGTATTTCGTTGGGCAGATGGTTGAAATGGTTGAACGTGTTGGCCCTGTCACAACAAAATTATTTTCCTTCTGGATTGAGGATGTTCTTTATTTAGTTTATCTTGGGAATACGACACATTTTTCTTTTCTATTTTATTTAAGTAAGATTTTTGTGGATTAAAATGTATCTACCTTGACCTAAATTTTGCTTTAGACATCGCTAGGTTCGTCATTGTGGAGAGTATAAAAGCGGTTGAAGTTGAATGCTCAGAATCACTTCCTCTCTTGTTTACAATCTTATTAGAGTACATTCAGCAGAAAAAGTCTTTCACCATGACAGTGAAGGTATTATCTCTCTCTCTCTCTCTCTTTCTCTCTCTCTCTCTCTCTCCCCTATATATATATATATATATATATATATATATATATTATATATGTATATATAGTCTCAATTTTGTTATGAATTTCATTGTTGCGTTTGCAGAATAATTTTTATCTATATATACAAGTATATAAGTGATTAGGGTCATCAAAAGATATTATATTGATAATGTAAAGGTCTTATTGTGATAATGGCAAAAATACTGTAATAGTTTACAAAGTCACTGAACCTAATTCCTTTCTCTCAGATTTCCCTCATCGCTTTGATGGTGGTCGTGGTCATGGGGTTCGCGTCCCCTGTACCCAAACCGGAACAAAGTTTCGGATTTGGAGGATCTGGTCATCATGGTGGTCATGGTCGTCATGGTGTAGCTCTTGGTTTCGCTTACAGTAATACTGGACACTCGTTAGGATACGGGCATGGTGGACATGGACACCACCATTGTGGACAGGGTGGACATGGACACCACCATGGTGGATATGGTGGACATGGACACTACTATGGTGGATATGGTGGACATGGTCACCACCATGGTGGATATGGTGGACATGGTCATGGTGGTTACGGTAAGAGCTAATCCATTATCATGTTTATTCAGTATATGGTGTTGTTCAATTAATCCAAGTTGCATATGCAACATTTTAAAATTTGTTGAATGCATAAAATGCACTGCATAATTTTATTTTGGCTCACGTCAGACGATTTTGATCAGTGTCAGAAAAGGGATAAATACAGCTCTGAATGCGGTTAATATAATTTTTGGAAAACAATATGAGAGAACATTCATAAATATCCTTCTAATAAAATGTTTTTTTCCTTTTCAGGACATCATCATTGAACATCTCATCTCTCGTCATCGATGGAATTATGATCACTTGTTCATTTAAGCAATTTTTTACTTTTCAAATAAATTCCAAAATAACAAATTGAATTTTAATTTTTTACTTTGATTCCTTTTATTTTACATAAAATAATACAAAATCAAACCTATTAATATTGGAAAAACAATTTATTTGGCACCAATGGTGCTGCCCTCTTCGGGAAATAAAAAGGAAATTCGTGAATTTCTGAAGAAGGAAGGAGTCAGGTTCGCCAAAATTTACAGAATTTAATAAACTGCTTTCTTCATAATAAAAAAAAGGTTTTAGTTTTTCTTTGGAAAAAAGTTCGCCTACAAACATAAGTTATATAAAAAAAGGAAAAAATTACTAATTGGTAATAAATAATATGTTTTTCTTTTTCTATATTTTATTTACTTTATTTTTATATATTTTGTTGTTATCTATTTTATTTAAAAAAAAATACAATTAGTTATTTTTATGTTCTTTAGAAATTTGACTTTATTAGATGAATTTTTTTCCAAAGGTGTACTTTTGGCCCCAATAGAGCAATCACAAGAAAACCAGATACTTAAAACAGTCGTAAAGTACAAAACAGTGTGTTCAAGAAATTCATTACAGGAAGAAACTTTAAGTACTGGAATGTAATGCAAAAATTGTACGAAGAAACATTAATGTGTACTATACTTCTTTTATGTGAACCATTAATGATTTTGTTCATGAAGTTCATCATAATTTTGAAATGTTCATTTTCTTCAATATTTTTCAAAGGGAAATTTTTAAGTTGAAAATCTCTCATATAATTTGTAGGATCTTCATTTCAATTGTTTTATATAAGCTTTTTTCAGATTTTGGCTTCATTTAAAATATATTTTTTACATGAGACGCGATATATATATATATACAGTATATATACGTACAGTATATATATATGTTAAACACAGACCGTGCATGGAACAAGGAACTCTTCTGGGAAATTACATCAGTAGTATAGCCGCAAAAGGGGAGAGTGCAGGAATGTTGCAAAATATTACGTAATGCTGCAATGTTGCAAAGGGGGTGGGATGTTGCGAAGGGGTAGGGTTATGCAACAACTCAATGTTGCAAAGGGGGGGTGGGGGATGCTGCAGGTGCAACCATGAAACTTGGAGGCGGCGTTATCCCCCAAGAGAAAGGAGAAGGAGAGAAAGGAGGAGAGGTGTTCACCTGGCAGGAGCCAAGTGCATATTAAGACTTCAGCCGAGTAGGCGTTGTCTTATAGACTCCTAATCAGCCAGTTGGCTTAGAGCAGAAGGCTAAATGGCTTGTTCAGGTTGAGTTGCCAGATACCACTTTTTATTGTATACATTATTATGGAGAGTTGCCAGATACCGTTTTAATTGTATACATTATTATGGAGAGTTGCCAGATACCATTGTTCAGGTATACAGTTGCCAGATTGTACCATTTATTTTCTTAAAAGTTGGTTTAGAATTCCGCTAGTAGGTTTAGAAGGCGTAACATGATATAATTAACCAAAAGAATTAAGTAAAACAACATTGCATCATTCTGTTTATTATAAATATATAGAAAATAAATATACATTTCAATAATAATAGAAATATGAACGAGGAATATGCATATAATCCGTCAATATAACAGTACAGGAGAATATACACACACACACACACATTATGGAGATATATAGAAAATAAATATACATTTGAATGAATAATAGAAATATGAACGAGGAATATGCATATAATCAAAAAAAAATATACACACACACACACACACAATTATGGAGATATATAGAAATAAATATACATTTGAATGAATAATAGAAATATGAACGAGGAATATGCATATAATCCTTCAATATAACAGTACAGGAGAAATATCACACAAATATGTTAAATATATAAATACATTTCACTTTTTTTTTTCAAAATACTAAACTCGCACTTAATCGAGTCTACAATTACATCATTATTGCTCTGCATTACGCAGTATATGCGGTTTAATAATATTTCACCGCTTAAAGTATAGGGAAACCTGTACTCGATATGAAGGGCTTTCATATCGTTCAGTACTATTTTTGTTCCCACTTTACAACCGGTTGGTAAGTCATCTTTAAATACGTCTAGAATACAATCAAAAGCACGCACAAAGAGTTCATCGTTAGCTACATTATTAAACACAAGTTTATAAACACGCTTTTCCAATCGAGGGTTTATTTCTACCGACCCGAGCTTTTCAATCGTGAACTCGTCTTCACTCAACATAGCGGCAATTGAAATAATCTTCTAAATCGTTACGACAACTGCGCGTTATATAAAGAAATAGTTCTTCAGGGTGAACGGTGTAGGTGAGCTCAGCCTTGTACCGATCAATTGCTTTGTACCAAAGTTCATGGTATTTCAAAGAGTCTAAACTTTTTAAATAAACGTCCAGCTCTAGACCATTCTCACCTTGTTCAGCCCTACACTCGGTAAACCCATCGAGCAGAGCGGTGTATGCGTATTCAAGTACTGTATCAAAATAAAGCATATCCGTAACACGCGCGTCTAATATAGGTTTCAAACATTCTGTCGAGGATGAAACGGTTTCGCGTAGGAACAAGAGCGTTATTATCAGAAGCATTCTTCCACATCAGCCGTATATCAATGCATGGCCGATCGTTATTTATACACAACGTACATACAACGGCGTATGAGGGTGCGTCACTAATCTGCTCTCTTCTTGTACCTACGTTAGCAGGTATTTTATAACGATCTTCACTCCACTTCTCAACTATCACGAAGATTCTATTCATCTCCTCGACACTTAAATAAACCCGTTTGTTTGTTTGTCTACATTCCGTTTCCAGTACATAGCTAACGGTACCGGATTTACGCCTGAACACGCGCAACGATTTCGTCACGGACACATCGTACGAGGCGTTGAGAATGCTGCTCAAAGGAAGTTCCATCGTATTCGAGGAGCGCACGTCCACTCGGTTCAAGCTCTGAGATAACTATGAGCCGTGTGAGGCACGCAGGTAGGCAGGAACGGTTCGATGGGCGGCTGACTCGATGATACGTGAATGGGCTTGTTTCGTATGATCCGCGAGTCGCACCATAATCGTGCGGCGAATTGTTGTACATATTGGGTAGGTGTTTTTCCGCTACAAGAATTAATTTCGGTTTTATCACTACCAGACTACGCACCAGACAGTTTCCCTCAGGATAATTTTCACGAACTAGGCACATTTTATAATGTTTTACTAAACATCTTCACACTCCGGCGCACTATTTGAGAGGAACATATGCTCATATTTTTCCTTTCTGCCCATCAAACGATACTCGTCTCTAAAGTCTGTTAAAAACTCACGCAGGGCACTAGCCACAACCTCACTACGAACCTCATCATGATATACATTAATATAGTGATAAAAATACTTAAGATTGTCCATGATCACGAGATTCACATTTTCAGTCGTAGGGTATGAGTAATCGACATGGTGTAACATGACATAATACCGCTTGTCACACCACCCATCCACAAGACTCATTATCCATACCTGCTGCTTCTCTTCTGCACGCGTTGTTTCTTTTACTTCACGGTATATGTGAGACTTTATAAAGTTTAGCTCTACAGCATACTTCAGCACATCGTCTGTGCAACGAAAGCCTTCAACGGTCTCACCAGAACATCCGTAGAGTATTTGTACATCTTGCAACTTCGCACAATCCAATGTGGTTTTAAAAGAGGCATAGGAGGGGGGAATAGGAAGTTTTTCGGTATCCACCACATCTTCACACTTTGCTGAATACCATTTCATAAACGTTGTACAAGCAATATTAAAGGTAGCCATTTGAATACACGTCTGATCTCTTTTTTTCTTCTACGCTGGCGAATACACGTCTGATCTCAAGGGCTTACTGCAGTCGACTGACCACGCAGGGAATCCCAGATAGTAGCATGACTCACGTTGCTGGTCTTACAGTGGGCGGAGCTTAGAACTTTCACCTGTGCACACACACAACACACACACACACACACACACAGGAGAAAGTGAAACGCTAATTGAAACATGATTTATTTAATAAACGAGATATTCAAGTTATATATATTTACAAATACGATTTAATAAACGAGATATTCAAGTTATATATATATTTACAAATACGTGTAATAAATAAGTTAACAATAGATACATCAAAGATTATATACAAGACAAATACGTGTCATAAGTAAGTTAACAATAGGCGCATCAAAAGTTATGGTATCCAAAGGGTACGGTATCATAGGTACCAGGTAACTGGTAACGTTTCCTATAGGTGTTACGGCACACCTTCGTACCCCTAAGTTCCTTCACGCCCCCCAGCTTCTGCGCCCGAAAATTGTGGGTGCCTACAATTAGTTGGGGAGGTCGTTCGCCCTCATCGTCCAAGCACACTAGATCCTTCAACGATTCAAAGTTAACAACCCGCCGATTCGCATGGTTGAGCGTAATACCCTTTGCCTTCACGATATATTTCATATCCTCCCCCACCCTCACCCGTACCCCATAAGTTTTAGGTCCTGTTGAGACAAAAGAGTCGGCGTATGCGTTGTCCCCATACTCATCCTTGATCTCATCAGTGAGCTCGCCGAGGAACTCCCCAATAGCGGGCATGTATTCACCCTCCCTCTCTGTGAATATCACGCTATCTGTATCGGCATACAATACTCTCCGCCCAAGAGAATGCAATAGACCCCAAAGTTTTATACGGGCGTAGGCTGTTGTGAAGCTGGCCACAGGTATGTTTGTAACCCTTGAGGTATCTGTGGCCAATTCAGTGTTGTTGTACTTTATTATGTAAGTATTACCTACATTCACGATCTCCATGACCTCTTTATCGGGAGCATTGGCATAATCCCAGACATCACTATAACTTTGTGCCAAATGAATGTTCCCTTTGCCGGTATTCTGTGCAAATTTTCCCCATAGACTGTTTAGACACAACTTTGCACTAAAGCGCTTGCCAGGATTCTTTGCAATTTGGGCACGATCAAGTTGTATACCTTCGCGGTCGCGGTAACGTTGAATATAGGCAGACTTTTCATCTTCGGTATCAACTCCTCGCGGATACCCTGATGCCTCAACCTTATCCTTCAAAAATGCGTTTATATATGGTGTGAAAAGGTTGGGTAGCTTCTGAAACCTCCACACCTCATGTATCTTCAGTATTCTATACCATGGCGTACGGCTAGGGCCAGCTCAGGACTTGTATATACGCCTCTGATCTTACGCTGGTGGGGTATATGGTTACAATCGCCGTTATTCTCTTCCGCGCACTTCACGCACAGTGGGAACATGAGCTTGTGGTCGATAACGACAGGTAAGATTGGCATCCATAAATTGCGTGGGGGAGTACGTCTACGAAAGAGAGCCCAAAGTAACGATCATTCAAATTTCTTGAAAATTCATTGATGGAGGGCAGGTTAGGTCCCACCAGTTTCTCAGGAGCGCCCACGGGGTACGGATTGTTCTTCATCACGTATGGGTATAAAGAACAGAAATCGTAGTAATGGAGCTTCACGCCCTCCGTAGGTGGAAAGTATAGTCTGAATGGATTTGTACGTCCTCCAAACAAGCTATCACCACATTTGAGAGGATCCAGCACCATTGAACGCTTGATCGTGTTTATTTCCTCACGGTACACCTCGTCTGTCTCCATCCGTGCATCATATTCATGCTCCCACAAGACTTTGTGAGTGAACTGTGATCCTATAAGTTGATCGCGGGTGCGGGTCCATGCAAGACAGTCGGCAGGAGATTTACCGTGGATATCTCCGGCGATTCCGCACTCAGGACAGGGGCATCCATGCCACCAGCATCCGTTAAAGGAGTACACAGTCTTCACACCAGTGACACGGTTTTCACTTAACCCATCAACCACCGATTCGCATGGTTGAGCGTAATACCCTTTGTCTTCACGATATATTTCATATCCTCTCCCACCCTCACCCGTACCCCATAAGTTTTAGGTCCTGTTGAGACAAAAGAGTCGGCGTATGCGTTGTCCCCATACTCATCCTTGATCTCATCAGTGAGCTCGCCGAGGAACTCCCCAATAGCGGGCATGTATTCACCCTCCCTCTCTGTGAATATCACGCTATCTGTATCGGCATACAATACTCTCCGCCCAAGAGAATGCAATAGACCCCAAAGTTTTATACGGGCGTAGGCTGTTGTGAAGCTGGCCACAGGTATGCTTGTAACCCTTGAGGTATCTGTGGCCAATTCAGTGTTGTTGTACTTTATTATGTAAGTATTACCTACGTTCACGATCTCCATGACCTCTTTATCGGAAGCATTGGCATAATCCCAGACATCACTATAACTTTGTGCCAAGTGAATGTTCCCTTTGCCGGTATTCTGCGCAAATTTTCCCCATAGACTGTTTAGACAGCTTTGCACTAAAGCGTTTGCCAGGAATCTTTGCAATTTGGGCACGATCAAGTTGTATACCTTCGTAATCGCGGTAACGTTGAATATAGGCAGACTTTTCATCTTCGGTATCAACTCCTCGCGGATAACCTGATGCCTCAACCTTATCCTTCAAAAATGCGTTTATATATGGTGTGAAAAGGTTGGGTAGCTTCTGAAACCTCCACACCTCATGTATCTTCAGTATTCTATATCCATGGCGTACGGCTAGGGCCAACTCAGGAGTTGTATATACGCCTCTGATCTTACGCTGGTGGGGTATATGGATACAATCGCCGTTATTCTCTTCCGCGCACTTCACGCACAGTGGGAACATGAGCTTGTGGTCGATAACGACAGGTAAGATTGGCATCCATAAATTGCGTGGGGGGAGTACGTCTACGAAAGAGACCACAAAGTAACGATCATTCAAATTTCTTGAAAATTCATTGATGGAGGGCAGGTTAGGTCCCACCAGTTTCTCAGGAGCGCCCACTGGGTACGGATTGTTCTTCATCACGTATGGGTATAAAGAACAGAAATCGTAGTAATGGAGCTTCACGCCCTCCGTAGGTGGAAAGTATAGTCTGAATGGATTTGTACGTCCTCCAAACAAGCTATCTCCACATTTGAGAGGATCCAGCACCATTGAACGCTTGATTGTGTTTATTTCCTCACGGTACACCTCGTCTGTCTCCATCCGTGCATCATATTCATGCTCCCACAAGACTTTGTGAGTGAACTGTGATCCTATAAGTTGATCGCGGGTGCGGGTCCATGCAAGACAGTCGGCAGGAGATTTACCGTGGATATCTCCGGCGATTCCGCACTCAGGACAGGGGCATCCATGCCACCAGCATCCGTTAAAGGAGTACACAGTCTTCACACCAGTGACACGGTTTTCACTTAACCCATCAACCAAAAAACACGTCCACTAATCTTAATGGGTACTTCACCCGTGTTGCGGGCGTGCTTTATGTATACACCTGTCTGTTGCTGTAGGTGTATGAGCCAGTAAATAGCCTTGTGTCCGTAACTGCGGGGTTTGTTTCGGTGAATAATGGCTAAGGTGTCTTTAGGCATGAAGTTATTCTTGAACACCGTAAAACATAATGACGCGATGGTGGTTGCGACTTGCAGCGGATCGCATTTGAAACGGCCTATGTACATCCTTCTAAAGGCCTGGAAACATACTCTAAACACGCGCACATCATTCACGCAATAACGCTCACATTCATCAGCTATATTATAAGGGTTACTTTCATTAAAACTGTTGTAGTATCGATCAAAGTCTTCACGTTCATCTACACTCATACAGTCATAGTTAAAAAATGTTTGGGTGGTGGTGGGCCTACGTAGTTTAAAGTCTCGCTGGTGAGGAAAGTGTAAGGGAAGTATCCTTTGGAAACTTCAGCTGCTACCCCCATCACCTTGGGTAGTTTTGCTAATTTACAAGGTGTGAATAATAAAGTGTCTTTAAATTGTACATTGCCTCTTATTTGCATCTGTATTAATTTGTTACCTCTTTTCAATGGATCACCTGTAAATATCTCAGAGGATTCGTGCTCAAGCAACTCCTTATAAAGGAACTGCGTGTCAAACTTTGCCCCGTTATGGGCGAGAATATACACAGTCATTTTTTTGAACTTGTCGGCTAACTTGACAATATAGGACACAAATAGTTTCACAGGACTATCGTGGACATTCGTTTTGAAAACGTTTGTCCGTTTACCGCATTTGGGGCACTCGTCACATTCGATCCCCATACACTCATCACAGATAGTCTGGCTCACAAGTAAATGTGGAATTACCTCTTTGGTTTCAGCGTTCGTATATGTTTCTACAGGGTGGGCCGTAAGTTTCCATACATAGGAAAAATAAACATTTTTTTATGGACAACCATTTTTATTTATATAATATGCTCTACATGGTTGCCATTGTTTTGAAAACACATTTCAATACGTGTTCCCCACTGTTGATGAACACGCATTAGCACAGTTGACGTTATGCTTGTAATGGCGTTGGTGATACGTTCCTTTAGATGATTTATGTCTCGTATCTTTTCCTGATACACCATGGCCTTCAAGTGCCCCCAAAGATAGAAATCAGGGGGGTGAGATCTGGGGATCTGGGAGGCCACTCCACAGGACCACGCCGACCAATCCAAGCATCCGGAAACTGCTGATCCAAATACCGACGCACGTGAAGACCATAATGAGGTGGAGCTCCATCTTGCTGGAAGTAAACTGGGAAGTTACCTTCCTCGTTTAGCAGGGATGGGAAATCTCTTCTTGCAACATGTTAAGATACTTTCGGCATTAAGATTTCCACTGACAAAAATTGGTCCAATAATTCTGTCACCCCATATCCCGGCCCACCCATCACTTTACCGGCACCTTGCATCTTCGTCGGACTCAGCCAGTTAGGGTTAGCATTACTCCAATAACGTATGTTTTGCCGATTAACCTCTCCATTGACGTAAAAATTTGCTTCATCAGTAAACAAGATCTTACAACGCATATTCTTAGGGTATCTGAAACATAAAAACAAACGTTTAAATTTTCCTATGTATGGAAACTTACGGCCCACCCTGTATATCGTAGTATACAGTTATACAAGGGTTATTTTTAAGCTTAGCATCTTTCATATAACATACATGCTTTACTCCATCCGCCTTATACTCCTCCTGGCATGTAGGACAGTGAATTTCGTCACACTTGTGCTTAAATTTCCTCCAATTATCCATTGTGTTAAACATACCACATTCACAGATTCTCATTTTCCTGCACGTGCCAGTTGATTTATGGAACTCAAAGCAGTTATTATTGAAGAATGTGCGTCTACACACATCACAGTCTCTCTTCTCAGCTTCAACTACACGGCTTTCACATTTGGTGCTTTTACACTGCTCACATACCATGTGACATTCTTTACAATGTCTCACTATATCATCCGGAAACTCGAGGCACCCCTTACACAAATCATGATGTCTCCCATATTTTCGACTTTTTTCATAATTCGCGTAAAGCCACCTTATATTACGGATGGGGAGATACGTTGTCCCCGACAATCCTAAAATAAGCAGGGGTCTTGTACGATCTCTCACACAGCTTTTAAAAACATACACAGTCCTACGACGATCATCCAACCCAAATACAACTATACGGGCATTCATTTCCTGTTCTACCATTCTCAGCTCTTGAGGCCCCATATTACAGTCAAATTCAAGTTCACAGTCTGCAGCTAGTTTACGGGCACGTTCCACGACCGTAGGCAGCCAAATTTTTTGAGTCCGTGTATTTTGTATAGTAAACATGCGAGCCAAGACTACTGCTATAAAGCCGCAACCACGATCAACGTTTATATGCCGTCTATAAATAGCTTGAGAATTGGCACTACGGTATGGCACTATGACAAGCAACACGGAATACACGATCAATATTTACCGTGAAGTTGTCCATATTGAAGGCTATACTACTTTGGGCGGCTTGTATTATACGTCCTAATATATATTCTACATCTTCAGCCGCCAAACGTCTAAATGGCACTAGTACCCAATAATCATCTACATCACCTTCATCTGACCCGAATCCGAAGGACAGACTCGTCCTGACTTCACGCTCGTCGCGATTCTGAAGAGCAAACTCTACAATACGCTGTACAACCCGGCGTAGCCCGCGCTCAATTCCATTGCTATACATGGCTCTAGGATCGACCCTGACTCTATACCGATTTCTAGTCAAGGCTGGGGTGGGGGCTGCGGAGCGCACCAACTCAAACGTTATATCGTCCTCAACAGAACGGGGGGCAACTGTGGCGGTTGAATAAAGGGATATATTAGCAGAAGGTGCTGCTGGGGGGTCTGTTGCGTAGGAGGTTGAGGGTTGGGGATCTATTATTGTAGACTTAACAGAACGGGGGGCAACTGTGGCGGATGAATAAGGGGATATATTAGCGGGAGGTGCTGCTGGGGGGATTGATGCGTAAGATGTTGAATGTTGCGGATCTATTACTGGTGCAACAGGCGCGTATTTCGGTCGCTTTATACCTGGCGTGCGGTTCTCTTCATCATAACTCCGCTTTGGACGTGCTACCGGTATCGCTGGTGAGGGGTTCGTTGGCAGGGGAGGAGATCACAACTACTGTCGTCGAGGTCATCCGTAATGTCGATGATGGGGTGCTGTACCTCATCGTCATTCACGGTTTTGTGGGAGAAGAAAACAAAATATAAGGAACAGCACTCAAAATTTGTAATATTTTTGTAAATGACCCACTTAGGAGTGTGACGTGTTAGAAATGGACTCTGTAGAAAAATTCAGATTCACGAGCCCATCCACATGTATTATATCTGGACCTACAGGATGTGTAAAACTGTGTTTATGCTTAAAATCATTAAAGAAAAGGGAGAGATGTTCTCGAAATTTGTGCATAAAGTTATATGGTGCTATTCGACGTATCAATCAGTGTTCAACGAGTACCAAGATGATATTTTGTTCCACAAAGGCGTATATGACGTTAATTCGTTAAGGGAAATGAACATACAGTCATTGTAATTGACGATCTCAAGTTGGAGATGGATAAACGTTTGCCGAGACATTTACAGTTTCTCCCCCATCTTAACATAAGCGTGTTCTTCATCATCAGAATCTATTTTTCAAAATAGATACAAGCGCGATGTGTCGTTCAATACACAATATCTAGTCTTATTCGCACAACGTAGAGATGTATCACAAATTGGGTATTAGCCAATCAAATGTTCCTGAATCAGTGTAAGGAGTTTTTGGAAGTTTATAAGAAGCTACAAGCACGCGTTACGGATATTTGCTTTGCGACCTTCATCCGCGAAACACGTTTAGGGTGCTTCTACGAACGAATATATTTCCAACGAGCCTGAAACGGTGTATATTCCAGAATGACAAAGAGACTAAAGAAATACTGTGAATTAATAAAAATCTATCATCGACTGCCCCGGGCAATGCAGCAGATGTTTATTAAAAATATCGACGCCGACTTTTTAAAATGCATCTGTGAAATCTGTCTTAACGTTATAAATTGCAATGTATCAATGAAAGCCCCTCAGAAGGCTCGCCTACGCCGTTACAAGAACATAATACGTGCACTCGCTCGTAAAAGTCAAACTGTAGCGAAGAAAAAACGAATTATTGTACAAACAGGAGTGTCATTTCTCACCATCTTATTTTCAGTTTTGGGTCCTTTACTGACTAGATTAATATAATGAAGAAAGTGGTAGTGATTCCCCACGAGGTGTACGCTTCACTGCCAAGGAATCCAGACACGGATCTAGATCCCCGTAAAAGCCGACTTAAAAGAATGGAAAGCGAATTGCTAGCCCTATTAAACAGTGGAAAAACACCTGATGAGAAAAGAATCTTATACCAAGAAGCTCTGCAGAAATTTCTTCACGAGTACGAAAATTATAAGAACCCTACAGAGATTCATGTGGTTATAGGCACAGCACGGGGGACGATGGATGGCGACATAGGATCTGTGCCCGACGATACAGCTGACCAACCAAAAATTAAGGGATTAGCCACACAACATATCGAGCATGTATTAAAAGCACCCTCCCACATACATTGAGGAGTAAAGGCTTAAGTCTTTAAACCTATTGAATGAGGATCCAGCCATACAATGGCCGATACAGGCGAGATCATTGTGGAAGGATCAAAGGTACAGGGATCGAATATCGTAGACGTTGTCCATGATCTGGTGAGAAAGTGGGATAGGCCATCACCATCAGGATGGAAGCATATTAAAGCAAGACTACAACAAATAAATGTCCCTAAAACGTTGATAGGAAATCTGAACAGGTTAAAATACTTGGAACATGCAACGCATGTGACACAATTCAAGACGCCGTCACCCCGGCGGTAACACGTTTGAAGAGGAGAAAGAAGAGGTTAAACAACGGTCAACCCTACCCACGTGCCTCTAAAATACGCAATGGCCAAGTATTAACTAAACGCTATTATGACATTTCTAACCCAGCCTCCTACGGCGGCGTAGATAGACTGTACAGAAGTGTTTACGGAGTAGGAAAAAAATGTTGAAAGATTTTTGAGGGAGCAGGACGCTTATACGCTTCATAAGCCTGTGAGAAAAAGGTTTAAAACAGCCAATACAACGGCTTCCTCGATTGATTCTATTTGGCAAGCAGATTTAACAGACATGCAAAGATATTCTGTGTATAACGATGGTTACCGCTACATTCTATTCATAATAGACGTATTCTCTAGATATCTGTGGTTAGTTCCTCTGAAAATAATCACCTGAAACAGTTGCTAACGCCACCAAAATGCTAATGTTAAAAGAAACAGGGTTCCTGGCTATTTTTGTACGGATATGGGGAAGGAATTTATAGGCCGTGCTTTTTCAGAACATGTTGACAGAGTTTAATATCAGCTATTACACAACCAATTCTATACATAAGGCTTCATTAGCTGAAAGAGTTCAGCGCACCATAAAGGAAAGCATGCACCGTTATTTTACACATAAAAACACATACAGATTTCTAGACATTCTGGAATCATTAGCATCATCCTACAACCGCTCACACCATCGCACGATTGGGACAACACCTAACGAAGTTTTAGAAAGAGGTACGCTCCCGAGAAGAGATGGATCACCACACCACCACCACTCGGCGCGCTTCAAAATCAATGATTATGTAAGGCTGTCGCGTTCGGGGAATAAATTCGCAAAGGGTTTTGAGCAAGGATGGACACGCGAGATTTTTAAAGTTAGGCTATAAGACCTAAAGGTGAGATAATGAGTATTACATTGAGATTTGAATGGGAAAAATCTCAGGAGGTTTTTACCGCGAGGAATTGCAGAAGTTAAGTTTAATTTAGGAAAAAATGTGTTTAAAATTGAGAAAATTTTAGGAAGCAAATGTTCAGGAAAGAGAAATGTACCTGGTGAATGGCTAGGGTACCCAGAAAGCTTCAACACCTATATAAGCTGATGCAATAATGAAGCTTAAATAGTATGCAACATGGCTCCTAACCATTTCTATGTCAACACTCCCGTCCTCCTCGTCCCTGTCTGTGCACCCTAACAACACCTAGCCAACTTTGTAACAGAACTCCACGGGCCCATTGAATTGGATCGTGATTCGTATGAGGTGGGGATATGCGAAATTCGCTGGACACCCTCTTTTTAAATATTGAATATAAAGAAACCGTTTTTTACGATTCTTAGAGACATTGACGATGTGAAAAAGCTGGGTTAGCTATGGATGAAACTATACGTATCGCTCGGACTAAGGTTGCACGGTATTACAGTACAGAAGTAAGACTAGACCGGGCCAATATGGTTCTGTCGAGGATGTTGTGGGAGACTTAAACGTAAGTTTAAGAAACTCAAACCTTACGAATGATTTAGTATATACGAAATCGTAAACAAAGGAAACCCTGCACATACACTAATCCTAAAATCAAGACTAACAGACGTATTAAAGATCGTAGAATGTTCAAAATTCTAACCAATGGCCGATATAGCGCAGCCTTCCAAGAGACACATTTCACGAGACACAGCATGACTTGTCCAGATTAATGTATCAATTGAAGATGGAGAATTGGCTGAAAGGTCCCCAGACATGTGCTATATTTACAGTAATATAGTGGAGCACCATTTGTTGGGGATACCCAGGCACCCTGCTGCGCATTGCCCACATCCCCAACCATAGAGGGAGGAGTTTGAGTATTACATATGACAGACCCCATTATGTGAATGTCGCAACTAATTTAATAACCAATATCTCAATACATATAAGAACGATTGAGGGTGAAAACTTCCCATTCGGTAACGGGAGCTTAACAGTGAAGCTACACTTTCGACGCACTGAGTTATAATGCATAGAAGGCCTTTCACCGTCTATCGAGGGGTGAGATACCAGCGCGGTAGTGGACTTGGGTCCATTTTTTCATCCATACTATGTACGGCTGTTCCTTTGCTGAAGAGGGGTGCCAGATACCTCAGAAGGAAAGCGCTACAATCAGGTCTTAACACTGCAGAAGACATATTGGCAGGGGCTAAACCTAAAGAAGCTCTAAAAAAACATTTAAAGCGTACACGGGACGAAATTATCAAAGATGCAAAGAGAAAAATGCGTGGTGGCGGGAAGAAGAAGAAGAAGAAGAGGGCTGCCCGGAAGAAGGGGTCACGTGGTATTAAACGTAAAAGGATATCAAACAAGAAGTGCTGTAAGCGAAGAAACCTATGGTTGACCAATTTTTTGACTGATATAAGCTAAGGACATTGATCTCATGAATCATAGTTTGTTTACTACTTGTCGAGAGAGGAGGCACTATTTCTAACTCGTCATGGCACGATTCATCCACCCATGTAGTTCACAATGCTGCAAATCGGAGCTGTCCCTTTTTGAGCTACCTCCAACTCAAGTTTCTATTGAGCACAGTGATTTTATTACAATTAACCCTTTAAACACAATTAGTTCCCCGAGTGCACCTATAGAATTCGTGATACCCAGCTCAGGCCCTTACTTTTTGATCCAAGCTGTGTGCACATGTACGCTAAGCTAAGCTACGTATAGCCCATTCTGATGGAACGGGCTGCGATGACAAATATGCTGTATACCCTGAAACAAACTTTCTGCACTCCATATTCAACCAGTGTGACGTATATTTGAACCAGACCAACATATCGGCAGGCACGGGGTACTATCATCTACGAGCCTATCTGGAAAATGTCCTCAACTTTTCCAAAGAAGCGAAGGCTACCTTTTTAAGTGCCGAGGGATATTATCAAGCTAAAGATGAAAGTAGTATAACGGACAAATTTAAAAATTCTAAAAAGAAAATATACGAGTGTTTTGAACGTCTGCACACAGATTTCACTTTCCAGGAGAAGTTGCTTGTGAACGGGGTGGATATGAAAATAAAGCTCACCCGCAAGAGTCCTGAGATCTGCTTAAATCTGGATGCTGATCAAGAAGAGGTGCAAAGCCCGTTGTGGTTCACATTATGGACACATACCTCCCCGTACGCGAGTGAAATTAAGTTCACCAAACAACTAGAAATTGAGAAAATTTACTAAACGCTACAGTGAAATATCCTATTAACAGAGTACAAATCAAACTACAGTATATACGGTTCCTGCAGGGTTGGCGTCGAAGCAGATAGAAAACATTGCCCTGGGAAATCTTCCTAAAAGAATATTAATCGGAATGCAGGACCATGCTTCGGTGAATGGAAAATATAAAAAGAGTGCCTTTAAATTCGAGAATTTCGGACTTAAAAATATAACTCTATACGTTAATGGCATTGCTTTGGGTGGAACAATGGGTACGGACTATTCATCAGACGCTGTGTTACCTCTTTGCGCCAGAGCCTATAGTAATCTGACCCATATTGCAGGTGATTGTGATGAGCTTGGTAATGGGGTAACGCAGGAAGAATTCATTGATCAATTTAACCTTTATCCGTTTGACATTACACCTGACTTATCTGCTAGCGTAAATACGCATTTAAGCCCACAGCAGAGCGGAAACATCTCAGTGAGACTGGAATTCACCAAGCCTTTAGACGCGCCTATTAGTGTACTAGTATATCTCGAATCGCAAGCCCTAATAGAAGTAGATAGATTTAGGAGCGTTATCACTGACTTTTAAAATGGATGCTAATACACTTCAGAAAGTAATGAATAGTGAACGAGTCACACGTTCAAAATTTATCGGCGTGTTTGCGAAGAATGAAACATTGAGTTTGCCAAGTACGCGAGAATGCGGTAGTCTTATTGTGAACACAGATGTCATCGGTAATGAAGGGATTCAGTGGATCGCTGTCTATTTTAAAAATAGACAGCGCCTGTACTATTTTGATTCACTCGGTACTCAACCCTGGAGTGACCCTATTATTGTAAAATTTATCGCTCAGTTACATACGGTGAGTATCTAAATGAAGTATTTGACGAGATACTACATCTCTCCATATATATATAAAATCATGTTTCTTGTGAATAAATTATAGACACTTACATTTCTATGGTAGTCCCTTGCGTCGGATTGTAAGGAGCGTCACTGCAAATATTTTCAACGGTTTGCGTTGGAAATAATTCATCACGGGCAATCGCGTTAAAAAGATTAATTGCAGCCAATGCTGCAGTGTCACCTTCTTCATACAAATCCGGAAAAGCGTAAAGTTCGTGGTCCATGGTGGAGGGAATGCACTGGCAGAGGGAATGATTATTCACTGCCGCGAAAATAGCTACTGTTACTCCCAACTGAAAAATATTTCCTTTTATATGCACAATCACCAAGCTCCGTCCCAAAAGATTAAGACCAGATGTTCGTAGTGATTGGTTGTCAGTGTAGCTGGGTGGAGCTATGATAAGTTTGTGTACCAATCGTAACACCGCTATAACGGGTCCGGACGACTAATGGCATCTTTATATTTTCTCCAATAGATTTAATGCTCGTATTACCCCTTGCTGTCTTTACCATGTCAATATTTTTCCCCCACTATTCCCGGATCATTAGTCACTAATGTAATCGAGAGGATTTTATAATAAAGAAATTATAAATATATCCATTCCTTTAATTATACTTTTAAAAAAGAAAAGAGCATTCGGTTTCCACGTTAAACTGTGGGTCTAAGGCGGAGTGAAAACCTTAACCGTTGTCGCTCTTCGGGGAAGAGCTAGTTGTTATTATTACTAAAGAGAAAAATCGTGCATGTTTTGCGGTCATACTACCCCCGGATCAAATGATTCTGTTATGTTGAAATTATGATGAGCAACGACTCCCTGACGAGATGTATTTCGATCCACAGAACAGCTGTTCACATCTTCTGAATGCTGCACGCGCCACAGATCTTATAGACAATGCAGGTCCTGTATATGAGCTTTAATTATCTCGATGAAATAGTGAGCAATCGACGAGATGTATTTCTGAATCCACGTTAAACTGTAGGTGTAAGTCGGGTGAAAAGCTTTCCAATTCGGGCGAGAAAGAGTTAATTATTATTACTACTGTAATTTGTACCACCCTATATATATTTATATATCCATTCCTTTATTTATTTTAAAAGAATGAACAAAACTCTCTCCCTCTCTTTCTTTCTATATATATATAATATATATATATATATATATATATAGATATATATATATATATATATATATAATTGTTAGTACTTTCAGGCTTGCCCACCTCATGCACCTTATTTCTTTTGCTGATTATTATTTAATATAATTGTGTGTATATCTTTCAATAACAGAGATGCTATCTAAGAATATGACACCATACAAATTACGTGTAAGTAAAAATATGAAACATTTTCTTCGCTTCGAGAATGTATTTCATTGCAGAAGTAATAACAATAACAATATTAATAATTGGAGTCAAGCGAGGTTTATCCCGAGTGGTCTGGAAGAAAGGTCAACTAGCGGTCAAAAAGGTCTCTGGGCAAACGATTCGAATTGACCCAGATTGTCGGAAACCCTTTCCTCGTGGTGTGTGTGTGTGTGTGTGTGTGTGTGTGTGCTTGTGTGTGTGTCTGTGAGTGTGTTTGTGTGTAGATTTGAGAATATGCTAATGGAACGAGTTCTTTTAATTGTTTAGTGATTTTTCAATGTTTTAATTCGGTGAAAATCCATTTATATATATATATATATATATATATATATATATAAGGAATGACAAAATTAAATAGACACAGTTAATGTGATTCTTTCTCTATATATATATATATATATATATATATATATATATATACAAGCACAGATGGGGTGAGAAGTTTGGGGGGAATGAGGGAGGACGACCGTGTGTTTTGAATTGTCGTATGTTTCAGCTTTCTTCGTTATTTTTCTTTTCTTTAATTGTTTAGTGATTTTTTTTTAAGGTTTTAATTCACTTTAATTTTGTCATTCCGTATATATATTATATATATATAAATAAACACAGTTAATATGATTCTTTCTATAGGGAATGACAAAATTAATAGACACAGTTAATATGATTCCTTCTATATATATAATATATATTATATATATATATATATAATAATATATGTAAGGAGAAAGTTGTCATTTCAAAAAGGCATCGGCAAACGATTCGAGTCGGGGATTCTTTCCTCGCGCGCGCGCGCGCGTGTGTGTGTGTGTGTGTTTGTTTGTAGATTTGAGAATATGCTAATGGAACGAATTCTTTTAATTGTTTAGTGATTTTTTTCTTAAGGTTTTAATTCGGTGAAAATCCATTTATATATATAAGGAATGGCAAAATTAAATAGATACAGTTGATATGATTCTTTCTATATATATTATTATATATATATATATATATATATATAAGGTAAGGAGAAAGATTTGTGTGTATTTCGTCTGAACTAATATTTTGAAGTTTGTACGTTCGCGAAGGGTGAGAAGTTTGGGGGGAATGAGGGGGGACGACCGTGTGTTTGAGTTGACCCAGATTGTCGGAAACCCTTTCCTCGTGTGTGTGTGTGTGTGTGTGTGTTTGTGTGTAGATTTGAGAATATGCTAATGGAACGAGTTCTTTTAATTGTTTAGTGATTTTTTTTAATGTTTTAATTCGGTGAAATCCATTTATATATATATATATATATATATATATATATATATATAAGGAATGACAAAATTAAGTAGACACAGTTAATATGATTCTTTCTATATATATATATATATATATATATATATATATATATATATATATATAAGGTAACAAGCACAGCTGGGGTGAGAAGTTTGGGGGAATGAGGGAGGACGACCGTGTGTTTTTGAATTGTCGTATGTTTCAGCTTTCTTCGTAAGGTTTCTTTTCTTTTAATTGTTTAGTGATTTTTTTTAAGGTTTTAATTCTGCGAAAATCCATTTATAAATATAAGGAATGACAAAATTAAATAGACACAGTTAATATGATTCTTTCTCTCTCTCTCTCCCTCTCTCTCTCTCTCCATATATATATATATATATATATATATATTATATATAAGGTAACAAGCACAGATGGGGTGAGAAGTTTGGGGGGAATGAGGGAGGACGACCGTGTGTTTTGAATTGTAGTTTATTTCGCCTATCTTCGTCAGGTTTATTTTCCTTTCCCACTGTTATTCGTGACAACAGCGATTAACTACCATAAATATATATATTGTGGTATTTAAATGGATGATTAATATATGGTTTAATTTAATAAATATTGCTATCTGGCAACTCAGTCTTCGATTAATATATGAATTAATTAAATATATAGCGCAAACTGGCAACTCAGCCTTCTATTAAATACATGGCGCTATCTGGCAACTCAGCCACATGGCGGATTAGAGGTCTATAAAAGAGCGAGAGGCTGACGACGGAGTCATACAAGCTCGGCTCCCAGCCGAGCAAGGACCTCTGGTCCTTTCTCTTTCTGGCCCTTTGGGAAAACCCCCTTAGAGGCCTCTTAGGTTAGGTATACCCCTTTGGGGGGAATAGCTTGGGGGAGAACTCCGCCTCCAAGTTGCATGCCCCTTGCAACCCCGTTCTGGGATTGGCAACAAAGGCCGGTACTCTCTCTCTCTCTCTCTCTCTCTCCCATTGGGAGATTTTTTTGCAACACCCCATCCCCCTTTGCAACACCCCACCCCTTTGCAACATTGAGTTGTCGCAACACCCCACCCCCTTTGCAATGCCCAATCCCTCTTTGCAACACCCTACCCCCCTTTGCCACATTACGTAATATTTTGCAACATTCCTGCACTCTCCCCTTTTGCGGCTATACTACTTACATCCATTAAACAGGGTCAGTCAAAAGTCTCCATACATAGGCAAAATGGTCATGATAAATAAATGATTATTTATTTTTTTATTTTTTTGCAGGTGATGTGCTGAGATGCCTTTGTCCCAAGAAGAGCGTACAGAGATCATTCTTCTGGCAGGATCAGGAAGCTGTCGCAAGGTTGCCGAGGATTTTAACAGGAGACACGCCCCCGGCACGCACATCACACACGACACCGTTGCCAAACTCATTGAGAAGTTGAAGAAGAATGGAAGTGTTGCAGACCAACCGAGAAGTGGCCGTCCACGAACAGCCACCGATGAAGGCACAGCGACCATGGTGCTGGCAGCGTTCGCAAAGAGTCCCCAAAAAAGCACTCGACGGATGTCTGCAGAATGCGGGATCGTCCGCATTATGAAAGAGCACAGATGGCATCCATACAAAATGCAAATGTTGCAGTATCTTAGCGAAGACGACCCGGACAGGCGGCTGGAATTCTGTGAATGGGCAATAACAAAAGTGGACGAAGACACGGAGTTCTCGGCTGGCATCCTGTTTTCAGATGAAGCCAACTTTTATGTTCATGGAGAGGTTAATCGTCAAAACGTTATTGGAGTGATGACAACCTGCACTGGATGAGTCCCTCAAAGACGCAGGGCGATGGAAAAGTGATGGTGTGGTGCGGGATATGGGGCAACACAATTGTTGGCCCTTTTTTCATTGACACCAATCTGAATGCCGAAATGTATCTAAACATGCTGCAAGACACAGTCATGCCGTCCTTGCTGAACGAGGACGGGGGATTTCCAGCGTACTTTCAGCAAGACGTGGCGCCACCCCATTACGGTATCTGCGTGCGCCAGTGGCTGGATCAGCAGTTTCCTGGTCACTGGATTGGCCGCCGTCGTCCCGTGGAGTAGCCTCCGAGGTCCCCAGACCTCACCCCCCTTGATTTTTACTTGTGGGGGCACTTGAAGGCCATGGTGTACCAGGTGAAAATACAAAACACGGACCACCTAAACGAACGCATTCGTGATGCGTGTGCACGCATAACACCAGACGTGTTAACGCGCGTTTGCCATGACTGGGAGGAACGCATCCGTATGTGCATTCAGTGTAATGGTGCCCACATAGAGCATATTTTGTGACTTACAAGTGATTGCATAATAAAGTAACCATTTTGCCTATGTATGGAAACTTTTGACTCACCCTGTAGTTTGAATAAGTAATGATAAATGACAAATACTATAGTTTTTTTCTTTTTCATGATGGACAGCCCAACGTGGGCACCGGGTTACTCGCAAAGAGGTTAACATATAAGTTTCTCAGGGGACAATTCTGAGTTTGTGTATATTAAACGGACGTGTTATGTGCCTTCAAACGTGGACGCTCAATGTCCCGGTTGAGGTTTAAGTTTTGTTTTTTGGCGAAAAATACAATAGTTACCCCTTTTTATTTGATGTATTCAATCTGACGTGAATGCAATGAGTTTCTTGAGTATATTGAGGTTCTGAATGTAGTAGGCTAGGTGTAAGCTGTAAACCCTAGATCCTGTCCCAAAGCTGGATCCTATCTGCTTTGCAGATAGCTGGTGAGGGAAGGAATATTTTGGGGCTTCTTTGCGAGTAACCCGGTGCCCACGTTGGGATTTCCATCATGAAAAAGAAAAACTATAGTATTTGTCATTTATCATTACTTATTCGAACTATAGTGGATGTAATTTCCCAGAAGAGTTCCTTCTTCCATGCACGGTCTATGTTTAACATATAAGTTTCTCAAGGGACCATTCTGAGTTTGTGTGTATATATATATATATATATATATATATATATATATATATATGACTTCCAAATAATAATGGTGAAATAAAAAATTCCTTCGTACTTTGATCCACTTTGTGGCTTCGATTCTTTACAGACTCTTACGTGTTTTAAACAAGTTTTAGCATGGTTGGATAATATTTAAGGGTTTTGCAAATTGACACATTTCACTTAACTGTAAAGTTTGATGACGATCGGAATCATTTACTTACTTGTGTGAGTGTGTGTACGCTTTTAAACTCCCAAGGTAGGTAAAATGTGGTTTCTAGTAATGTTTTGCTTTCAATAATTTTAATAATAGATAATTTGTTAAGATATATGTATAATAAGAAGAAAAGAAACTTATGGCTGAAAATCTAAAGAAACCTTCAACGGGAAAGGCAAAACGGTTTGATGGAAAGGTGGTTAGTTTTTGGGAGAAAAGACTCTCAGATTTTGTGACCGTGAAAACCTAGTTTTTGTTTACAGCCCTGAATGTAGATAAAAGTTTTCTAGAGGAAAATCCGATGAAATGGAATGACAATCAAAGCTTCCGCGAAGGACAGAAGAAAATATCCTCACTTTCGGTCGTCAATGATAGAGCAGAACTAGGCATCGCTTTAATTAAGAAATTCAATAATTCTATAAGAACAGATGAAGAACAAAAACAATACCTTCTAAAAGTAGTAGCTGCTCATCGAAAGGATGAGCTCATGGAGTAAATAAATGCATTGCGATCAATAAACTCTTGCTCGGATTGTCATAATACTAATATTGAAATACAAGTTATATATATTTTTTCAACACTATTTTATTTCCGAAAATGTTGTTCATTTTAATAAAGGCTTAGCCATTTTTCTGTATTATTTCATTGTCGAAAATGTTCATTTTAATAAAGGCTTAGCCATCTTGCACAAAATTTGGTCTCATGAAGTAAAGATATTTATTGGGATCTATAATGGCAGTAAATTCTTTCCTGGCTCGAACAGTTTTGTAATACATGCACATTATCCTTTAATTTCCAGAGTTATGTTCTTTTTAATAAACCATCATACTAAGATCACAATCTTTCTGTTCCTTCATTCGGTTCCATCATTTTGGCCAAATTGTTTTGCATATTGAGAAAAATAATACTTGTATATAAAAATCTTAATAGTTGCGGGACCCCTAACTATTGAGGTATTTAGCTGAAACTTGACCAAGAGGCTTATCTTTCAAAGAGCTATATGGGCATTAAAGTCGATCAAGGTAAAAATCAAATTTACTAAAGTGGAACAGTCTAAATATATGATGCACACAGACGTGCATGGAACAAGGAACTCTTTTGGGAAAATAAAATCCACTATAGTCCGAATAATTAATGGGAAATGAAAAACACTATTTTTTTTCTTTTTCATGATGTTAGCCCGACGTGGACAACGGGTCACTCGCAAAGAGGCCCCAAAAAGATAGCTTCTCTCACCAGCAATCTGCAAAGCAGATAGATTCCAGCTTTGGGACAGGATCTAGGGGTTACAGCTACACCTAGCCTACTATATTCAGAACCTCAATATAAGCAAAAGACTGGTTGCATTCACGTCGGATTGAATACATCAAAGAAAAAGAGGTAACGATTGTATTTTTTGCCAAAATCTAAAACTTAAACCTCAACTGGCAAAATTGAGCGTCCACTTTTCAAGGCACATAACATGTCCGTTTCATGATGGGATTGAACTCAGTGGACCATTCTGCTTTGCAGATAGCTGGTGAGAGAAGCTATCTTTTTGGGGCCTCTTTGCGAGTGACCCGTTGCCCAAGTCGGGCTAACATCATGAAAAAGAAAAACTATAGTGTTTGTCATTTACCACTAACTATTCGAACTATAGTGAATTTACTTTTCCCAGGAGAGTTCCTTGTTCCATGCACAGTCTGTGTGTATCATGAAAAAACATCACGGGACCATTCTGCGTTCAATCCATATTTTATATATATATATGGGAATGAACTCAGAATGGTTCCCTGAGATTTTTTATGATACACAGACCGTACATGGAACAAGGAACTCTTCTAGGATAATTAAATCTACTATAGTCCGAATAAGTAATGGTAAATGACAAATACCATAGTTTTTCTTTTTCATGATGCTAGCCCGAAGTGGGCAACGGGTCACTCGCAAAAAGGTCCCAAAAATATAGCTTCCCTCACCAGCTATCTGCAAAGCAGATAGGATCCAGCTTTGGGACAGGATCTAGGGTTTAAAGCAGCCTAGCCCAGCTACATTTAGAACCTCAATATAAGCAAAAGACTCGCTGCCTTCACGTCAGATTGAATACATCAAAGAAAAAGGGGTAACTATTATATTTTTAACCAAAAACTAAAAGTTAAACCTCAACTGGCAGAATTGAGCGTCCACTTTTCAAGGCACATAACATGTCCGTTTCAAGATGGGAATGAACTCAGAATGGTTCCCTGAGGTTTTTCATGATACACACAGACCGTGCATGGAACAAGGAACTCTTCTAGGATAATTAAATCCACTATAGTCCGAATAAGTAATGGTAAATGACAAATACCATAGTTTTTCTTTTTCATGATGCTAGCCCGACAATGTAGCTGGGCTAGGCTGCTTTAAACCCTAGATCCTGTCCCAAAGGTGGATCCTATCTGCTTTGCAGATAGCTGATGAGAGAAACTATATTTGTGGGACCTCTTTGCGAGTGACCCGTTGCCCACGTCGTGCTAGCATCATGAAAAAGAAAAACTATGGTATTTGTCATTTACCATTAGTTATTCGGACTATAGTGGAAATAAATTATCCTAGAAGAGTTCCATGTTCCATGCACGGTCTGTGTGTATCATATATATATATATAGTGAACAGGCAAAGAAACAGACAACGAAACAGACAGAAAAACATACAAAAAGCAGCCATAGGAATTCTTTTCCCCACCATTCTCAAACATCTTAGAATCACATGGAAACGAAAGACACTTAATAGGGCATATCATACTTTTCCTAGTCCGAATTTCACTGTGGCTAATATGTATTTTTATGTAAAATTTAATTCTAAGAGGGGTTTCTTTTCTGCAACTTTTCCCAAAAATCGCGTTATCATGTTCAAGATTGTAGTTTTCTGTTCTATGTTGAAATATTGAATATTCAATTGAACACAACCTCATATTTTTAACCCTTTGTCGTAATTTGTTGCCATTTAGACACATTAACTTTGCTTAACTCTTACACAGGTTTAATACATACATACATACATACATAAGAAAAAAAATCTACTCCATTTGAATCTTTGTAACCATTTGGACGCAGAAGGCGAAGTTCAATATTCTCTCAATAGATGGCTCTGAGCAATTACGCCAGTTATAATTGTGAAGTAGAAGTGAGTGGACGCCATTTTTTTCGGAAAGCGTTTTTTGTAATTTTCCTAAGTTTAATCACCATTATTATATTTGTTTTGACTATAATTTCATTCTAGAAGTATTAAGGAAGCTCCGTTATTTTTAATAACTGTGAAGAAAAGACTTTATTCAAAGTTCGTTTCGAAATGGGCACAAAGTTTTCATAGGGTAAATTTTTGTCTATGATAACACGTGTGTCCAATTGGATACATGAAATGAATTTTTCATTACGATTTTTTTTATGTATTGTTACATATATATATATATATATATATATATATATATATATATATATATATATATATATATAGAGAGAGAGAGAGAGAGAGAGAGAGAGAGAGAGTACTAACTACCAGCCACTAATTACCTTATTAGACCTTTGTTGACTAATGGACACATAAATTATTTAATTTAGAAATGTTCTTACAAAAAAAGGATTGCTAAAAATGCTTATATATACCTCCTATGCATATTTCAAGTAAAAAAATTAATCTACGCTAAAATTAAATGGTACTGAATGACAAAGGGTTAAGCTTATGCTATACCATTATTACGAATTTTAAATTAAATTTGCAATGCCAAATTCAGTTTTCAAATTTAGGTTAATTTGGTAATTAAAAATGCCGGTTGGCAACCCTGATTATAACCAAACATTTTATTCCTTGTCTATATTTATGGCGAAAGAACACTAAACATACTGATATGAATTTGTTACAGATTGGACAAGAGCGAGAATAAGCACCGACTAGACGTGATGGCCGAATCTGCCCCCAAAACCAGGAAAATGTCAGGTTCAAAGCTTTCGGATGTTGTGGGCCAGGGTAAGGAGTT
This sequence comes from Bathynomus jamesi, assembly GCA_023014485.1. NCBI lineage: Eukaryota > Metazoa > Arthropoda > Malacostraca > Isopoda > Cirolanidae > Bathynomus > Bathynomus jamesi. The sequence goes on along the minus strand of JAJOZX010006933.1, from coordinate 216,171 downwards.
CATTCCCAGCGAAATGCCGACTTGGAGAGCCGTTCTTCAGAGAGGGATTCGTCTGCAGGAGGAAAAGTTCCTCATTCATGACATTCAAAGGTTTAAATACCCTATCCGAGAAATGACTGACGAGCTGGCTTCACTCGTGATGACTCAGTGGAGGAAGTCGAATGTAAAGTTCTCCCCGCCTGTAACAATCACGGAAAAATCGCTCTCATAAAAGATCTTTTTGAAATGGAAGGAGATGACAGACGTTGTGAACGGGAGAGTTAAGTCTGCTACCCAGGAGGAGAGGATGGCTGATCTGGATAAACTCTGTGAAGTCTGTGTTTGCAAGCATCAGATCTTCTTGTGCGGCTCAGAGGGGAGTGGATGCTCAGGATGCTCCCTCAAGGCCCATGTGAACTGTAACTGTCCTTTGGAGGTGAAGATTCCTAAACTGGACCTTCAGTGGCTGTACTACCAGAGAGTGAAGACTTTCGAAGCTTCAGGAATCCAGATGTCTTCTGTAGACTTCGAAGAAAGCAGGAGACAGATCAAAGCAGCGAAGACGAAGGAGGGTGAAGAAGCTTCTGCTCTGAAGAGGAAGAAGAAAGAGGAGGCTACTAATGAGGAGCTTCTCATGAAAGACTTTGAGGAGGGCGAAGAGCCAAACTTGGAAGAAGCTGCAAAAGAAGCCTCTGGACGTTCCCGCTGAAGTACCTGCCGAAACTCCAACTTCTGCTACACGAAACTACATGAAGATCCAAGGGACAGCTTCAGTAGCTTTGAGGTACAGGGTGGGCAAATGTTCCGGCAGCTGCAGTTACCACTGTCTTCCTGAACGACCTCATCAAGGCCGGTCATCTTTCTAAAGACAAGGCTTACTTGGCCACAGATGGCATGAAAGTCTGGAGGGCCAAGGAGGAAGTAATGGCCTCATCAGTTGAAGCTCTCACGCAGAGGTCAGAGGAGAAGATCTCTGGGATATTCTTTGATGGTAAGCAGGATAGGAACACAAAGGTATTGAAATATGAGTGACAGGGAGATTTCATCCTGGCAAAGTGATCGAGGAACATTACACTATCACGTGGGAGCCTCAAAGAAAGTACTTCTTCCATTTCACTCCCGAGGAAAATGAGGAAGGAGAAAAGCCTGCTCAGAAGATCGCTCAGGGCCTGCATGTGGCTTCCGGATCACGGAGCTGACGAGAGCCTTGTAATGATTGGAGGAGACTCTACCAACACCAACACGTGGTGGTCTGGAGGCGCCATAGCCCTATTGGAGAAGATGCTGGGTCGCAAGTGCCACTGGATGATCTGTCAGCTCCATGTGAACGAGCTCCCCCTGAGGCACTTAATCATCAAGCTGGACGGCCCTGTAACTCCCCGGTCAGGATTCAGTGGGCCCATTGGAAAACTTCTTGAGAAAGTGAATGAACTTGAGGTCAACTTCAACTTCAAATCAGTGGAAGGAACTGAAGATATCATAGAGCTGCCAGTAGAGAGAGTGAAATCTCACTCCACAGACCAGCACAACTGCTATCGTCTGATCAAAGCCATCAAGTCTGGAAGTCTCAGTCCACAGTTGGCTGGTCTCAAGTGCGGACCTCTGACCAGGTGGCTTACTACTGCATGCACAGGCCATTTGCTGTTGTGGATGAGGGGGCACGGACTGAAGGGGGAGGTGTTGAGGAGGCCCGCGGTCCTCGTGAAGTTCTGCCTTAACTTCTACTTCAAAATGTATTACGACATCAAAGTGAAGCACCACCTCAAATTTGGTCCTGCACACGTTTTTTCAAGCCTGAAGCTGCTGAAGAATCAGACTACCGAGGTCAGGAACATCATCTCTGCTGCAGTGATAAGAGGAGCTTACCACGCACACCCTGAGAACATCCTGGCTTCATTCCTGTTCCGTGAGGATGAGCATCAGAGAGCTTTTGCTGTGAGCCAGATAGAGAAGATCAGAGAAGGAAGAGACTTTGGTGATACGACAGTGAGGCCCGATAAAAATCCCAAAGTCAATCTGCAAGCCACTTCACCTGAGGATCTCATCAACTAGGAATCAGAGAATATTTACGAGCCTATTTTCACCTGCAAGATGACCTTGACTGAGCTCGAGGATCTCACGAAAACTCCCCTCAAAGTGGACGCTTTCTCTGTTCATACTCAGTAGGGTGGCCCACTTTTCAAATTTTTTTTTAAAAGTATAGGTTATCGTAGTTTTTCCCATTATTTGGCACTATACTAGCACATTGGTACCATTTTTACAAAAATTGATCAATATTTAGGGGTCTCGCATCGACCTTGAAATTACGAGGTTTTTTTAAAAATACTTACTTTTTAACGTTTTACTGAATCAAGATAAATCATTAAGTAGGGATGTTTTCTGAATCCTCTTAATGAGAGAAGTCGTTTGGTGTGCCTTCCAATGTCATACGACTAACGGTTTAAAAGTTGTGCCTGTATACAGGTAATACCAATGTGCTAGTATAGTGCCAAATAATGGGAAAAACCACGATCACCTATACTTTTCAAAAAAATCAGCAAATAGCAGACAAATAAGGAAGAAAGAAACAATAACTTAAACAATCACTTTTGCATTGTATTGACCACTATCACACGTCACTGGCTGCAACGTTGTCCCTCTGTGCTATGTCATCGTGGCGAGTAATGACTTCTTGAAGTCGCCGAGCTCTTTCCGGTTCTTTTCCACCACTTGCAGAAGATCCTGCAGCTGTGCCTCGTCCTTTGTGACCGTGTTCGCATAGTCTTGTATCAGTTGGACTCCTCTTTCATCGACGTCATTGGTGACCTGGAGATTAGAGATCACATCCTTCAGACGACAAAAGTCCTCGTTCTCGTCCCACTTATCAGTTGGCAGGGTCAGCCACGAAGACCCATACATCTTCAGACCTGCAAATAAGAACCAGGAGGACTCGTTGATCAGGTCGGGGAGTAGCGTCATCTCGTCGACTGAGACGTTCTCGTATGTGAAGTCTTTGGGTACAGGGAGGTGGGACAGCTTCTCTGCCATCTGTTGCTTCACAGTGCCATCCACCTTGTTGCTGCATAGAGCGAAGATGACGGTCTGAGGCCTCAGATACCAGAAGTGCCGCCTCATCACTGCCAGTGACGCTTCTGCCACCTCGCGGTCCACTGCCCTATACCTCAGAAAACGCTGGTATAGTACCAGGTCATTCAACGGTGCATCAGCTGCTACAGGGCCGCCAACCAAGCTGTACGTACAGAAGAGCGATGAACACCACGATCCTGTGCAGTTTGTCGACCAGCTCGGCGTCGAGCTCCAGCTGCCTACTGAACATCAGCAGTTTTGTGTAGTAGATGACCTGAAACAGAATTGGCACCATTGTAAGTAAGACAGGTTTATTGTTACCAATTACTTTGTTTGCGTTATAATGAAATGTTTATCTTTGAATAACATTTAAACTTATCTCTAGATTATTTTTGTTTGAAAATACTAACTTTAGTCATCCATCTTGCGTGGTGGTAGGCTCCTGAGCGCATGAGGTGAATGCCACGGCGTGGTTGTGTCCCGAGTACCAGGAGCGTGATCTCTGCCACTTCCCGGTAATCGTCTCTGACGAACCAGAAGCTGTGCTCAGGAAGCTGACCGCCGCGTCCCGGAGTCCTATTAGCCACGTACTCTCCGCCAGATTCTCGACCTGCAGCTTGCAGTAGGTCGAGAGATCGAGCTCGTCCCATCTTCAAAGATAATAAACAAGAAAATTGTGTGAGAAAACTCTGAAGGTTCGGTTTGGCTTGCTGTTTTATAAACTAGTGGAATATCATGTGTGTCCTAACTTTACCTTGCACAAAAAATGAACTAACCTTCTCTTCAACTGCTGAAACAAAGGATCAGTTGGTGCCGTAGTCCTTCCGAGCAGGGTGACGGCTACTGCCCCCACGATAAGCTCTAGGACGTGATGAAGGCATCCCAGCTGGAGTAGCTGTCGCCCGAGCATGTTTTCCAGCCGGACAACTGCACCCTGCACCCTCCCCGTGTTGGTGGAAGTGGTGTCGAAGCAGAGTCCGATGACGCTCTCCTCACAGCCCCAATCTTCGAGAGCATGTATGGTTGCCCGCGCCTGCGACAGTCCGGTGCCGTCAGCAACAGCTGGGACTGACAGCAACTTTCCTTCTGTGCAATGAGGAGCCCCGGAGATGAGAATTGCTTGGCGGTGCTCCGCCGTTCCAAGGAAGTTCTGAAACACATGCCATATTAGGCCTGTTCAAAAATCAACTTTTTCTTATTTTCATAGGTTTCTGTACATTTTCCCATGCTTTTTGACCTGAAAAAGCCGAAAATCACAACTAATTCGACCTAGGATGTTGAGAAGCATTGCCGCATGGAGCTTTAAATTTTCTGCCTTGAAATCGGCCAAAGCGCCAATTCCGGGGTCCCTTAAATTATGTTTTGCACTTTAACTTTTGATCTAAACAAGATAGAGCAACAAATTAGGTATCAAATGAAAGAGCATAAAATTAACAAATAATAATAATAATAATAATAATAATAATAATAATAAATAAATAATAATTAATAATAATAATAATTATCTATCATTTTTCAGGAAACAACAGAAACTCAATCAGAATCTAGAAAACCATCTACAAGTTACAACTTCACAATGGCATTAAGCAAGGAGCTGAGGGAGCTCCGTGGGCGCACAGTTGATATCTCAGAACCTCCACGTACTGTCCACAGGCAGGTGTCAACTGGGCCATCTACCAGATCTCTCACTGAAACTTTCCTGGTTGGATACCCTTCAGCGTTTATCAGTGGTTCCCAGCTTCCCACCAACAGACAGGCGTTCCAGTATTTCCTTAATCTTCAGAATTTACCGGAAAATGCAGGGAGGCCCATGGTTCAAGACCTTGCATATGAAAACAGTTGAATCTATCATCCCATTCTGGCAGATGGCTAGGATCAAGACAATGACCAAGTACAACGCAATGAAGCTCTTCATGAAACTACATGAGAAACATCGTGCTCTGGTGAAAAGCAAAGGAAGAGCAAGTAACCCTGGAGGAAAAAGAGGAGCATTTGTGCTGGAATTAGACAGCCTGTTCGATATAGGAGCTCCAGATGCAATCCAGGAAATACAGAACAATAGACTGTTATCCAGAGAGAAGAATGAGGATATCAGGTTCTACGAAGACCAAAAGACAGAGGAAAGGTCATATGTCTGGTCATGACAAGATTTTTGAGACAAGATCCCTGCAGCAAGCAGCGAGGAATGAAAGACTGCAGCATAGACAAGAACAAGGTAAAACTAATTACTTTGAACGTTACAAAAAGTTTTAAGTTTTACTCCATTGCGATATTTAGCATGTACTTAACAATTACTGTCTTAACATGTTGTACTATTTTACAGCTGCAGCAGAACAAGAGGCAGTTGTTCATGTGGATGACATTACCTGGGTGACTCAACTGACAACGACGCTAACACAGAGGACATGGATTACCTCAGCCTCGTCCTGGATGTTCTCACCATCAAGACACTGTGACTAGTGTGACTTTGACGTTTCCAAGGAAGGTCATGGAATGTGATGTCATCTGCAATACAGCTGATCGTCTTGGTTTATCAGACATTCAAGTTACTGCCATGGATTCTGCCACCTTGAAAGCTGGAGGGGCTGATCTGGATAACTTCGTCATCTCAACCTCAACAACACGTCGCAACAGAATGCTGTCCAGGTAAAATATCAGCCAGAGTCACATGTCCAAGTTTTGTGAAAACCCCCCACAGTACGCTGCCTTACACTGGGATGGAAAGTTGCTCAAAGATGTCTTGGGCAGTGAACCTGGAAGTACCTCAGAGACTTTAGCTGTGCTAGTGTCTGGTCCACCTTCATACACTGAAGGAAAGTTATTGGGAGTACCTGTCATCGACAATTCTTCTGGCACAGCTCAGGCTCAGGCTTCAATGGATTTACTGGAGACATGGGAACTTACGGATAATGTTACTGCCCTTGTTTTTGACACTACATCCAGTAACAGTGGAGTTCACAGAGGAGCTGCCAAACTGCTAGAGAAAATGCTGAACAAAAGGTGTTTTTATCTGGCCTGTCGACATCACATCCTGGAAATCCTAGTAGGAGCTGTTTGGGAAGGTGAAGGGGCCAGATAATCCCTGGTTTGAGCATCTGAAGGATGTTTGGACGGACTTGTCCAAGGAAAACCCAAAGATGCTGGCTATCAACAGCAAATGGCTGAAGGAAAAGAAGAAGAACAGTGAAGAAATACTCCAAGACATTCTAACAGCAGAAAGGCTTCCAAGAGCCGACTACAGGGAAATGGCTGAACTGACAGTCATTGTTCTTGGAGGAACGCCTCCTCGAGGTATTCACTGGAGTCGACCAGGCGCCATTCATCAGGCAAGATGGATGGCCAGAAACCTGTACTCCATGAAAATGCTGATGTTTGCAGATCAACTTGAGTACGACGAAGATACTGTATCAAAGCTGGAAAGACTCAACACCTTCCTTGCGCTGTTCTACACTCCTGTATGGATGATGTCAATGTCTGCTGCAGATGCTCCCGTGAATGATCTAAGTCTAATCCAGGACATGTTGAAGTACAAGAAAACTGACCCAGAGCTTGCTGATGCAGTACTTAATAAGATGGAAAACCACAAATGGTACCTGACGCAGGAAGTCGTGCCATTTGCCCTGTTCAGCAGTAGATTGAGTGACACATTGAAGCACGACATTGCTGCCCAGTTACATGCCACTGAGAAGCCAGACAGCTTCAGAACAGGAAAGCCTCTATTCCAGAGAGTCACAGCTAAGACCACCCTGGTTGATCTCATTGGCCCAGAATCACATTTCCTGCTGGACACACTGAACATTGGATCCGAGTGGCTTCTGGAACCTGTCACGTCTTGGCCACAGAATGAGGACTACAGAAAAGCGTTGGACTATGTTAAGAATCTGAAAGCGGTGAATGACATTGCTGAACGTGTGTCAAGATGATGAGCGACTTTGCAAATGTCATAACAACAGATGCCAAGCAAAGGGGCTATCTCCTTCAAGCTGTGGAGTTCAACAGACGCCGCTTTGACAGCTTCAAGAAACAAACTCTCAACAACTGACTGTGTAAATGTCATTATGAAATTAATCATCATGTAATGCTTTCACTTCTTGATCGATTAGACTTGTGACAAAATGTTAATCTCAAATTTGTGTCATGAATAAGGCGCCTTGTCTGCCTTGAGTGTGAGAAAACGAATTTTGTGATATTCTGAAATCTTTGTATGTACCAATGTGCCATTTCTTGTTCCAAGACTATCATAATTGTATAAGTTAGAAAGAGGATTAAAAACACTTAATTTGGTGCCTATTTTGTTGCTCTATCTTGTTTAGATAAAAAGTTATAGTGCAAACATGATTCAAGGGACCCCGGAACTGGTGCTTTTGGCCGATTTCAAGGCAGAAAACTTAAAGCTCCATGCGGCAATGTTTCCCAACACCCTAGGTCAAAATGGTTGTGATTTTCGGCCTTTTCAGGTCAAAAAGCATGGGAAAAAGTACAGAAACCTATGAAAATAAGAAAAAGTTGATTTTTGAACAGGGCTAATGCCATATATTTCAATTTCATGGTTGTAAAGTAACCTATTTTTGTTCACATTCAGTTCTTTTTTTAATTGACATTATGCTTCATGAATCTCATTACTAAATTGATAGCTATGAAAACTTAATCAACTGACCTTGACCATTTTGCCATCCCGTCACCACTTCACGGCGATGTGACACTCTTCCCCGGCGAGCCGTTTCTTTCGAGATGCTGAACTGATTGAGGTCTGCTGGTGGATCCGCCGAACGTGTGATAGCAGCCACAATGCTTACTACCTATGTAGAGAATGGAAAGTGGAAAGGAAACTGTCAAGAATACATGTGGGTTACGGGACACTTTAAAAGTGACGCTATCGATGAATACTATACACAATACGCACCTAATTATTGGACATGCGGAAACGATCAGCCACTTCCATGACAGCAGGTGCATTAAGGATGCGGCGAGGAAGATTGACAGACACACTTGGCTCTTTCGGCAGGGGGAACGGTAGTTCTGTCTCCTACTCTCCCGACATGCCAGTATCATCATTCTCCATGGCCTCATCTCCGGTTTCGTATGCACACGTTGAGGTTTGCGGCTCCTGGCGAGGACGTTTTCTTCCTTCCTGTAGCTTCCTTTCTACAGCGAAAACTTTATCGTTCCCGCTCATCGTTGCCACCCGAGAACCACGTTGATCGAGATAGAAGTTAATGTCTTCTTTCTTGTCCTTGTCGGACAGCAGTCGATTCTTCTTTATATCTTCGACAGCGTCAGATGCTCCGATATCCCACAGCTTGTCCACACTGTCCGAAAACTTCTGCCGTTTTCCTCCGGCGTCAGTTTCTCGTTTTCTGCTCTTTTGGAGTAAGTGCCACTCTTTCCACAATGCCTCTAGCTTCCGTTCGCAGTTGAGCTTTGTGATTGTTTTAATGCGGGCCATGTTCCAAAACTTTAAGACGTTGTTTACGGTTTCTTTGAATGCGTCTTTCCTGTTAGCAGTCTACTGGATAACACTGAAGAAGTATTGCAAAACCTGGCGTGTTGTTGGCAATTTGCTACCACTGATGGAGGACGACGGTTGGCCAACTAAAAAAATTCCGAGGCCGATCTTAGAGAAGGTAGCGATGTTATTTTCGCCTTCCTTTTGATGACTCTCTATTTGTAGCTTCAAGAGTTCTTCCAGTTATGGTTGCCATCGATTTGTCCATGACAAAGGATGAGGAACTCAGACAGAATTTCAAAATGTTATGATCTGCAAAAAAAGAAATAGGTTAGGTACCTGGCACAGGCATAGTGCATTTTCTAATTACCTATATACATTATACATTCCGCCCGGGTATGGTGACTCATTTTTTTTGAAAAGTATAGGTGATCGTGGTTTTTCCCATTATTTGGCACTATACTAGCACATTGGTATTACCTGTATACAGGCACAACACTTTAAACCGTTAGTCGTATGACATTGGCAGGCACACCAAACGACTTCTCTCATCAAGAGGATTCAGAAAACATCCCTACTTAATGATTTATCTTGATTCAGTAAAAAGTTAAAAAGTACGCATTTTTTTAAAAAAACTAGTTATTTAAAGGTCGATGCTAGACCCCTAAATATTGATCAATTTTTGTAAAAATGGTACCAATGTGCTAGTATAGTGTCATATAATGGGAAAAACCACGATTACCTGTACTTTTAAAAAAAAATTGAAAAGTGGGCCGCCCTAATACTCAGTCCTGCGAAAGAGCTGTACAGGAAGTCTCAACTGCTTCCCAAGCTGTGTACGGTCACGAGAGGAGAGATGGGTGGGTGAGAGCCAGGATAGACCACCGAGAAATGCTCCCAGTGTTCAGATCGAAGCAGGACATACTTAAGAGCTTTTCAGGTTCGAGTGGCTGATGAAGAAGCTGAAGCTATCGTTAATGCTCATAAGAGCTGAAAGTCCTCATAAGATCATAATATAAGATCTTATGAGGCCACGCTTTTCAGGGATCCAGGAAGAACAGGCGTGTAAACCTACACGTGGAGGTGGCAAGTCTCCCACTACTCGGTCAGAGTAGAACTGGTGAGCCGCGCCTATTCTTTGAAGAAAAACTTAAAATTCTTAAGTTTTACGTGAAATCTAAACATTTTTTCAGCACCCAGAGGTGTTGAAACACGCATGAAAGCAAGGATGAGGTCAGAAAAGCAGCTTTTAGACTAAATCATATGCATAACAGCTGTGCGCTTTGGTTTGGGTGCCCTGAGGCTGCTTTAGGCAGCCTTCAAATCAGAAAATCTCGATTTTGACTATGAAAATGAGATTTTTTCGGAAAAGTTGCAAATAATAAACCCATCTTAGAATTAACTTTTACATAGGAATACATATTAGCCACTTTGTTTTTCCAAAATTTCAACCCTGAACCCAGAGTATGATATGCCCTAATGACGTAACAAATGAACGCTTGGGGACGCGTCTCAGAGTGCCGCGAAACTCGAGGTTATATAAGGCGTAGTTTACTGGCATTCACCCTCACTAGTCACGATGGCTTGCTTTAAGCCCTTTCTTCTACTACTTCTTTCACCACCTTTCTCTACCAAAAAAAAAAAAAAATGGTGTCAATAATCCAGCAGGGTTGAAAGCACCTTAAACAGAAAAAACAAACAAACACTACACTCGTGCGTACATCTCGAACGTCTACTCTCCACGCAGTGCCATCATCGACTTCAGCCGGCATCAGGTTAAGACCCACTTCAACATATTTCATTCAAGAAACGAAGCATCACGTGAAGTAGGCTATAAATCCATCCTGCCAGTAAACCACACTACTGCTGTAGGCGTTCCATTGGCCTCTTCACAACATTTCGACCAGCTTCCAATCATCCTCGAGGGCACCGGCAAAGTTCAACACGCTACAAGAAACATCCTCAAGGAGGATACGGTACGTAAATTGACGAGACTACAAGCCCCAAATCATTTCATTTCTGTTCATCCTCCACTACTTTACGAAAAGCGGCCGTCAACGAGACTCCAGTAGGGCCATTTTCCACTTCGACGTACGGAACAACGGATGGTCAATTTCACTTCAGGCTCCCAATCTGCAAGAACAACCTCTACGTGCGAAACCACGGACGGTCAACGACACCTCGGGCATACAGTAATAGGTCAACCTCCAAGTAACTCTTAATCCCAAGAGGTATTTCACTGTGTCGGTAAGTTCTGTGCTTCTTTTCTTAAACAATTAACGTGAAGCCTACACGTACCGCAGAACCGTATTCTATACCCAAAGTGTTCCCATAATCGTTCAAACTAACGTTCTAATTAACAATGCAGTAGGCCTAATCCAAGTGTCACTACAATACCGTAATTGTGTATCACCGTTATGGTGATACTTCGTATAATTATTAATTGTGCATCAGACTAACTCTCATTCAAATCGCAGTAGGTTTATTTCCTATTCCTCTTCATAGGGTTGTATCCAATACCGTAATTGTATCACTCTGCTATTGCGTTCTTTCATGTAATTCATTTTTACTTTGCATCCGTTTCTTTAAGTGATCAGTTTAAGCATTTTCACTTCAGGCTCCCAATCTGCAAGAACAACCTCTACGTGCGAGGTTTATATCATTTCTTTATATCATTACTAGGCCCATTCTTTGTTTCCATTTTTGCATAACTTTTAGTCAACTTAAATTAGTGTTCATCACCCAGTGTAGTACGTAACAATTAATCTGTATAACCATTTCCTTATATGCTAATCCTCAGTTTATCTTAGCATACTATAAATGCCGTTATATATAATTGTTAACCACTATAATTACTGTCATTACATTTGTTATTCACGGTGTACGTGCAGAATTTCTGTAACCAATAGGCTTCATTAGTTCATTCTGCGTTCCCACTCGTGTACAACTCATTAGCTTTCTCTATATTAACAATTAAGCTGCATAACCATGTCCTTAATGGCTAAGCCTCAAGTCATCTTAGCATAATATAAATGCCGTTATATAATTGTTAATCACTATAATTACTGTTTACGTCATTGTGATTCACTGTGATCAAATAACTGATTTATTTTCTTAATTAAAAACAAAACAAGTGATTTTTATAACCTTATTAATATTATTTGCTTGGGTGGGTGAATCCCAGTTGGTGACCTCGAATCAATTCGTGGCATTCCAGAAAGTAATTATAGTAAGCCTGCATCATTAGTCAAATCAAACCGGTGATACCGTAGGACATCATAAATTGTTGACCCAGCCTTGTCATTAACAATCAATCATTCCATCAATTAACTATTAGCAATAAATTAATCAGTATCACCGCACTCGGCTAATAAATATATATATATATATATACATATATATATACTGTATATATATATATATATATATATTATATTATAATGTAACACTTTTGAACATTAAAATTTGTTTTATAAAAAATCTAAAAACATTTTTTATGTCGGAAAAAGATAGGTTAGTTCTGATTTGGTTAAGTTAGTTAGGTTAGGTTAGTTAAGGTTTTTTTTAAGTTAGATTAGGCCAGATAAGCGAGTACCTTACCATTTAATGACTTCAAACAAACAATCGTTCGAGTCCTGAACAATCGTTCGAGTCCAGTGCCTCATAAACATTTATCACGCCCTTCTCGGTTCGATGTAACTAAGGAAAGGTTGGGTTAAATTGGGTTTGGTTAATTAGGTTTTTAGATATATTGATTCAAAAGAAAGTCTACACCTCGCTTAATCGAAGATGTGCACGTGGTGTGTGTGTGTGTGTGTGTGTGTGTGTGGTTGTGTGTGTGTGTGTGAGTAGAAGAAACCTTTAAAAATTATTAAAGACCTCATTTTAATTTGAAATGAAAAATGAAACGTAAATACAGAATTCTGGGCGTGGTTGGATACGATTTACAATGAATGAATTCCATATTAAAATTTGGAAAACTTCATTCTTGGCTTTCATTAAAAGTCCGTAAAAAATATTTGCATTTTTAACAAATGAATTTCAGAATAAATAAATAAGTAAATAAATAAATACATTTGAAATAAGTTTGGCCCTTCTTACATGTCTTTTTAATTCTATTTAGAAAATTTCAAAAAAAAAGAAAAGATATATATATATATATATATATATATAATATATACATTTCAACTGCAAAGAACACGCAGTATAAATAACGTAAAGAACGACGCTTGTATAGGAGAACAAACCGCGCAAGATGAGAAGAGAGAACGAACAAATGAAAAAATGATTGGAAGATCTCGGGTTCGATTCCCGGGTGGTTACCTCATTTTTTTCATTTGATCGTTCTCTCTTCTCATCTTGCGCGGAATGTTCTCCTATACAAGCGTCGTTCTTTACGTTATTTATACTGCGTGTTCTTTGCAGTTGAAATGTGTATATATAGATACGGTATGCGGGAGGTGCCCTCTCGGGGCATTGGTTTCTGCGCGTATGTAGAGGAATTACGACTTCTGATTGAGTGAGGACCATGGTGTAGTGGTTATCATATCTGACCGGCAATCGGAAGATCCCGGGTTCGATTCCCGGGTGGTTACCTCATTTTTTCATTTGTTCGTTCTCTCTTCTCATCTTGCGCGGAATGTTCTCCTATACAAGCGTCGTTCTTTACGATATATATATATATATATATATAGAGAGAGAGAGAGAGAGAGAGAGAGAGAGAACGACATCGTTACACACTTTTGGAAGATTCTCCTTTTGCCTTCTGAGAAATAACATTCAAGATGAGGATGGCGTCCAACCTCGTTAGAAGGGACCCCTGGCACGACGCCTCAATCGCACTCCGACCAGGAGTCCACGACGTTACTCCTCATGCCACAAGCAATCAAAGACGCCCACTATGAGTTTGCGTGTTATTTGGTTAACTACTGTGCATTCTGTTCCTTTTTGTTATCAACCGTAATAAGTAGTCAAAGCATTATTTTACTAAGCAATTCATTAAATATTATGACGTCATACAGTGCCCAACATTAATGAAACGTTAATGTCATCTTTACCATTCATTTGTTTTGTTTAATAAAGGAAGAAAATCCACTTTATTAATTTCCTCAATTATAACATTATTTGATCTGAGAAGATCTGGTGATTCCTAGCCTCAACCTATCATTAACATTAACTCAAATAACATTATTATTATTATCATTATTATTAGGGACCTCAATTTTTATGAAGTTCCGGTTCCGGCCGGAACTTTGGAAAAATAACCGGCCGGAACCGGAACTTTTTATTGTGATTTTGGTTACTGTTTCATGAATTAAAACATGTTCTTATTAATGTTCTTATTCTTCCTCCAATCCATGATGTAACACAAAAGCAATTCTTAATGCTTCTTATTTTTTCTTTCACATAATGTAGCTTATAAAGGCATTTTATGGTTAATAATTAAATACTATGTATGAAAGGTCAAAATTTTATTACATAAAAAATCATGTTATAATAACACCTAATGTATTTAATATACAGATAATCAAGATCGAAATATGCATAATTATATGAAATTAATGTAACTTTCTGATATCCACTGTGAGAAAGGAACAGAAAACACTGAACCTAAGATTTCTTTAATTTCAGTAAACTTTTTCTGAAAGAAATGGATACTGGGCAAGTTTGAGTTTAAAATTATGAATGAAATTAAATGAAATAAAAATTTTTTTGCAAGTTATTATTTTTCCATGTACTTATAAAACAATTTAAATGCTAAACTTAATATATTTTAGGTGATATGACATACAGTTTTGGAAAAATACTATACAAGGTGAATCTTACCTTGAAGCATTGTTTTAATTCCTATATAAAAAAAAACACTATTAAAAAGTGGTAAAGTATATAAAACAAAGTGGCTTACTTGAACTTCATTTCACGGCTTTAGTTTTAGAAATTAGTTTAAAAACGAGACAAAGACCAATAATATCATGTACTAGCATTTCTGGGTGTCCTATGAAACAGATTCTTTTTTCGTTGTTAAAGCAACACTTAAAGTTCCGGCTCCGGCAAGTTCCGGTTCAGGCTGGAACTTGATATTCTGGTTCCGGCGCATCCTTAATTATTATTATTATTGCCAACGTGACAACTATATATAGTATGTAGGAGAAGGAACAGCAGTGTGATTGGAAACTTTTTGTTTTATTTCAAACATTTCGGAACAGTTAGAATCCACCTTCAGTGAATAAAACCTGAAAATATTGGAATTAAAATAATTTATACATTACAAACTTAAAACAAAGTTATAACTACCAGTTATAAAATATAATAAAATAAAAAGAAAGAGGATGGCAAAGTTACTCAAAAAACAATAAATCTGTTGAAAAGTTATAATTATTTCAACTGAGTCACACCTTTAAATATATAATGACTCCATTATGTTATGGTTCGAGTCTGAGAACAGGGAGAACAGCGAAATTTGACTCCGAAAAGGAGTGGCGGTAGTGGTGTGTTTTCCCGTATCGTAGAATAAATTGCTTTAGTTAGAGAGAAATTCGATCGTACAGATCTGCCCAGATGTTCAACTAAGCGGAATTTCAATTTTTTTTTCTTTTTCCGATGTAGGATCCCATACAGTGATCGCACGTCAACTTATACATTATTCAAGATCGGACCAGAGTCGGTATTTTATCTTCAAAATTAAAAAATTTAGACATTATTGCAAGTGGTTTAAATATTATTTTAAGTTCGAGTTGGCGATAGAATTCTCGAATAAATTTACAAAGTTAGTTTCTCAAGTGTAAACTCATAGAACCATTATAAGGAAGAGATAGAGCATAGCCATTTCCTTAAAGAAATTCTCAAAGAAATTGTTAATGAAGAGAAAAGTACAAGTCTTATATGCTCTGTTCGTCAGTATGGCAATGAGATTACGTTTGCATTTCAAAGGTAGAAATGACTCAACTCTGGTAATCAAACCTGTAAAAGTGGGTTTACGATGAATTGAAGTTTTCAAACCGTCATTAATTCGAATAATCGAAATATCGAAAAATGACTAGCATTCATTCACCTCTACTTCGGAAGTCAATTCTACATTACTTTGTTTAGAGTTAACAATGAAGAAAGAGAGAAACGTGTTCAACAGATTTAAACAATAAAGAAAGTGTTATCTATGTATCAACGATTTAAAATTGGTTTAAAATTCGGAGGACAGTCAAATAATCAGTTCTGTTCGTGAAAAACCTAAAAACGAATTAACCGTAGTGGGTCCTAACTGGGAACCTATTGCCATCCCATCTACTTAAACATAAAAATGCTATAACTTATAGTCAAATTCGGCTATAAATGATAGCCATTTTCATTTTCCTTCAAGTTAGAGCATATATCAATAGTCTCACAAAATGGGATACTTGTGAACAGAGATTTTATATGAAAACTAACGAACAATAAGGTCATTATCTGACGTTCATTTCCATGATCATTCTAGTGCATTATTTAAAGAATAAAACTACTAAAGCTCGAAAATGTAATAAAAGTGGCACCTTTTATTTTAATTACGAGTGTAAGAACAAAATCATTAACTTAGAATGGGTATATAGATATTTTATAACTCATCAAAAAACCACTCATATCAGACTGAATTTATCATAGATTATCTTCATCTCAAAACTTACCCATTTTCATTGGATTGAAACTATGGAATGATAAAAATGCTGATATAAGAAATATTATGAATGCAAATTCTTTTAAAACGAAGTTGAAATCTAAATTAATAATGGAATACTAATAAAAATCTAAGATTAAAGGTACATTCCTCCATTACTTATTCAATTCAATTCAATTCAATTTAATGTGGTTTAAAATGCATTTACTCTGACCTATATTTAGGTTTTGATTTCGTAATTTTCGTAATTGTGGAGAATATAAGAGCTGTTCAAGTTAGTAGTTTGACTGCAAAAAGAGCGGCGTGCAGAGCAATTGCAAGTTTATGAAATGAGTGAAATGCCACCCACCCCACCCCTTTGTTGCAAGGTGCCAACCCCCCCATCCACAGTGCCAACCCCATGGTCCCACCCCCAAATGGGGGAATTCCCCCAGAAAGCTGTGGGAGGAGGTGGGACGGCCTCACCCCCCAAAGGGGTATACCTAAGATAAGAGAGGAAGAAAGAGAGAGAGCGGAAGACAGAACATCCTACACCTGGAAGATCCATGTGCACAATGGGAGCTCAGGGTAGCATCACTTGGCTTAGAACCCGAAATCCGTCAGTTGGCGTAGAAGCCAGTGCCTCCAGGCATTATCAGCCAGTTGACACAGTGCATATATCGTTTGAACAGCCAAAAAAACGCACATACACTCCCCGTACATACACGCCCATAGATCCCCTATTATTACACACACACACACAACGTATATAAACAGATGCATGTAAAGCCGCAATAGCAAAATATATACGAGCATAACCACCACAGCACCACAACCACCAATCGTCTAAGTACAGCTCACCATCACCTAACCAAACCCAACTTACCCACGGCTTTTACTTACCAGCTCCTGGTAGACCGACAAGGTCTCTAAATACGACCCAATAGATAGAGCTATTAAGCATAAACAAATACGTTTATGGGGCCAGTGGGTAGACCGACAAAGTCTCCAAAAAAGGGCGACACTAATAGTTTTTCTATTAAGCTTCTCATGGTGGAACACCACGAAGCCAATTTGACGTTTGGTAGGCGATCTTTTATACAAAAAATCGAATAAGATAAACTAAGTTTAATGCCAAAACAAATTTCCTCTATAATATACAATTTTATCCTTAAACTATAACATAAAATGTATTAATTACTATGATTTTTAAAACAAACTAGAAATTAAATTAGGGGTAACTATTTTTTTTTTCCTCTTTTGGCCAATTATTTTGTTGCAATAAAAATTTGTTTTTAATATACACTTTTATCCTTATACCCTAACATAAAAACCATTAATTTGATTTTTAAAACAAAATAGATTCTATTTCGGGGTAACTATTTCATTTTTTCTCTTTTGGCCAATTATTTTGTTTCAATAGAAATTTATCTTTACTATACATTTTTATCCTTAAACTATAACATAAAAAATATTAATATAACTTTATATTTAAAATAGATTGTATTTCGGGATAACTATTTCATTTCTCGTCTTTCGCCCAAATAGATTCTATTTCGAGGTAACTTATTAATTTTTCCTCTTCTACCCAATTATTTTGTTTCAATATAAATTTATCTTTAAGACAAATATATCTTTAAACCTTATAACAAAAAAATATTAATGTAACTTTATAATAAAAATAGGTTCTATTTCGGGGTAACTTATTCATTTTTCCTCTTTTACGCGTGCTTGTTTCCCTGTACGTGTTAACTTAAAAATTTATAGTAAGTTCTACAGGTTGGTTGATAGAATTACTAAAACTTTAAAGGTAGGGAATTGCTGCGGTCCTGGGTTCGCGACCCGGTGCTGATAGATGATGCGTAGCATGTCCAGCTAATCTTCCTTTTGAGCCCAGTTAGGCTAGTTGCTTTGTGTTTATCTGATCCGGTATTCTTTAAGTATTTAGAGAGTGAATTTTGTTTATCAAATAATTACGTGTTAACATTTATTTAAAATTAGTTTGTAAAATGTTTCATTAAAATTACATGTATCCTCAATTATACATATATGGAACAAATAATGGGGAAATAATGTAAGCTTTTTTTCGTTTGGTTAAGAGCAAGACACAGTGTACTTTCATCAATTTATTAAATGATAGAAATCATGTTTTATAAATTAGTACAATTGAGCTTCCAGAATTGGCATTCAATAAATAAGCTACTGAGCACAAGACTAACATTATTGGAGACATCTTATGTTTTACACAGTATAGCTACAATTATATATATATACCTATATATATATACACACACGCTTAAAACTTTACACAATACATTGAGTGCGCACAAATTTGAACTTTTTTATCTGCACGCATACCAATTCATCATTCATCTCAATGTCGCACAAGTAGAATAATTTTAAAAAAATTATAAATCCCTTCCCACGTGACATGTGCAAGATAAATGAAAGACAATGCATCCCCCAAGTATTTATATAATATCCTTGTAATCGGTGGGGATTCCATTCAATTTCAGGGATATAAAACTGTTCGAGAAATTTTATAATAAGAGGGTCACTCTAGGGATGAGTTCGCAGTGATTTAAAATAATACATTCTTTCCTTATTTTCAAAGTATATTGCAAACCAATGAAATCCCTTCCACCAACAATGTCCGTGTTTACAATAATTACTCTGCATTTTCTCGTAGTTGGTAATTTCAATGTTTCATTCTTCGCAAACACACCGATAAATTTGGAGCGTGTGATTCGGTCACTTTTCATTAATCTCTGGAGTGTATTCGCGTCCATTTTAAAAGTCAGTGACTACATTCTTGAAGCGGTCAATTTCTATTAGAGCTTGTGATTCGAGGTATACTAGTACACTAATAGGCGCGTCTATCTCTCTGGCGAATTCAAATCTGACTGAGATGTTCCCACTTTGCTGTGGACTTAAGTGTGTATTTATGCTAGCAGATAAGTCGGGTGTGATATCAAACGGGTAAAGGTTAAATTGGTCGATGAATTCTTTCTGCGTTACCCAAATCCCGAGCTCATCAGCACAAGCGCCTACAATATGGGCCAGGTTACTATAAGCTCTCGCGCAAAGCGGGAACACAGCGTATAGAGTTATATTTTTAAGGCCAAAATTCTCGAATTTAAAGGCGATCTTTTTATATTTTCCATTCGTCGAAACGTGATCCTGCATTCTTATTAATAACGTTTTAGGTAGAACTCCCAGGGCCACGCTTTCTAGCTGCTTCGAGGCCAATCCTGCGGGCGCTGTGTATAGTTTTATATGTACTCTGTCAATTGGGTATTTTACTGGTGCGTGTATTAAGTTTCTTTCAATTTCTAATTGTTTAGCAGAGCTTAATTTCACTCGACACACGCGGCACTATGTTTTCATAATGTGAATCACAACGGGTTGTGCGCCCTCTTCTTGACCATGTCCCAGATTTATGTAGATCGCAGGATTCGTGCAGGTGAGCTTTAGTTTCATATCTACTCCATTCATAAGCAGTTTCTCCTGGAATGTGAAGTCTGTATGCAGACGTCGAAAACACTCTTATATCTTCTTTTTAGAATTTTTAAATTTATCCTTTATATTACTTTCGTTTGTAGTCTGATAATAGCCCTCGGCAGTTAGAAAGGTATCCTTCGTTTCTTTTGAAGAGTTGAGGACACTTTCAAGATAGGCTCTTAGGTGATAGTAACCCGTTTCTGCCGAAATGGTGACCTCATTTAAATACACCTCATACTGACTGAATATGGAGTGCAGAAAGTTGGTTTCAGGGTATGCAGAATAATTATCATCGCAATCCATTCCATCAGAATGGGCTATACGTAGTGTAGCGTACATGTGCATGCAGCTTGGATCTAAAATATATGGGCCTGAGCTAGATATCATGAATTCTATAGGGGCACTCGGGGAACTAATTTCGTTTAATGGGTTAATTGTAATAAAGTCACTGTGCTCAATAGAAACTTGTGTGTTGGGGGTATATCAAAGAGGACAGCTCCGATTTACAACATTGTAAGCTACACGGGTGAAAGTAGTAATCAGCCTATGATTCGGGAGCATATCCTCAGCTTATATCAGTTAAAAAATGATCAACCATAGGTTTCATTCGTTTCAGAACCGCGACGAACGTGAAGTCCGGACGAGGTTGTCCTTCGGATTCGGGTCAGTTGCCGGGGAAGTAGATGATTTTTTGGGTAGTAATACCCTTCAGACACTTGGCCGATGTAGATATAGAATATATTTTGGGGCGTATAATGCAGGCCTTTCAAAGTAGTGCAGCCTTCAATATGGACAACTTCACGGTAGATATTGACAGAGTATTCGGGTTGGGGTTCATAGTACCACAGCTTATACCCTTAATTTCAATTCTCCGGTTATTTACCGAAAGCATATAAACGTCGATCGTGGTTGCGGCTTTATAGCAATCGTCTTAGCTCATATATTCACTGTGCTAAATACATGGACGCAAAAAATTTGGTTGCCTACGGTTGTGCAACGTGCTCGTAAACTGGCTGCAGATTGCAAGCTTGAGTTTGAGTGTAATATGCGCCCTGAAGAGCTGAGATAGGTAGAGCAAGAAATGAATGTTCGTATAGTTGTATTTGGAATGGATAATCGTCGCAGAACTGTGTATATTTTTAAAAGCAGTGTGAGAGATCGCGCAAGACCTCTACTTACTTTAGGATTGTCAGGGCCAATATATCTCCCCATCCGTAACATAAGGGCTCTTTACGCTAGTTATGATAAAAGGAAAAAATATGGACGGCATCATGATTTGTGTAAGGGATGTCTCGAGTTTGTTGATGATATAGTGAAGCATTGTAAGGAAATGTCACATGGTTTGTGAACAGTGTAAAAACCCCAAATGTGAAGGTCGTGTATTTGAAGCCGAGAAGAGGAAATGTAATGTGTGCAGACGTACATTTTTCAATAATAAATGCTTTGAGCTCCATAAGTCAATTGGTAATTGGAGGAAAATGAGAATCCGTGAATGTGGCATGTTTCATATGATGGATAATTGGGGTAAATTCATGCATAAATATGATGAAATTCACTGTTCTCCATGTCATGAAAAATATAAGGCGGACGGAGTAAAGCATGTATGTTATATGAAAGATGCTAAGCCTAAAAATAAACCCTGTATAACCGTGTACTTCGATAGAGAAACTTACGCAAACCCTGAAACCAAAGAGGTTATCCCACATCTACTTGTAAGCCAGACTATCTGTGATGAGTGCATAGAGGTTGAGTGTGATGAGTGTCACAAATACGGTAAATGGACAAATGTTTTTAAAACGTTGTAAACTTGTAAACTAGCCAAGCTACCCAAGGTTATGGGTGTAGCCGCCGAAGTTTCAAAATGGTATTTCCCTTACACTTTCCTCACTAGCGATATATTAAATTACGTAGGACTACCACCCCCTAATCAAAACTTTAAGTACACCAACATGAGTGGCATGTGAGCGTGAAGATTTTGACCGCTACTACAACAGTTTTAATGAATGATGTGCGCGTGAATGATGTGCTCGTGCTTAGAGTAAGTTTCCATGCATTTAGAAGGATGTACAAAGACCGTTTCAACTCCGATCCGCTGCAAGTCGCAACCACAATCGTATCATTGTACTTTACGGTGTTCAAGAACAATTTCATGCTATTGGGTAGATGTTTTGAGAAATTTTCTGATACATGAAGTAATAACGGTTTTAATGTTTTATCACTCCCACTCCCCAGAATACGCACCAGACATTTTTGCAAAGGGTGATTTTCACGAACTAAACACATTTTATAACGGTTTTCATTTCTTACCACTCACCACACGTTCATTTCCACAAACTAAACATCTTCACAATCCGGCGCACTATTTGAGAGGAACATATGCCCATATTTTTCCTTTTTGTTTAACAAGCGATACTCGTCTCTAAAGTCTGTTAAAAACTCACACAGGGCATTAGCCACAACCTCACTACAGACTTCGTCATGATATATATTAATATAGTGATAAAAATACTTAAGATTCTCCATGATGACAAGATTTACATTCTCAGTCGCAGGGTACAAGTACTCGGCATGATGCAACATGACATAATATCGCTTGTCACACCACTCATCAACAAGACTCACTATCCACATCCGTTGCTTCTCTTCTGCACGTGTTGTTTCTTTTACTTCACGGTATATGTAAGCTTTTATAAAGTTTAGTCCTACAACATAGTTCAAGACATCACTTGTCCCACGAAATCCTACAATGCTCTCACCAGAATAGCCATAGAGTATTTGTACCTCTTGCTCCTTTGCACGATTCAATGTAGCTTTAAAAGCATCAAAGGAGGGTGGAATAGGGAGTTTTTCAGTATCCACCACATCTTGACACTTTGAAGAATACCATTTCATAAACGTCGAACACGCAATATTAAAGGTAGCCATTACTATTTTCTGTCTACGCGGGAGAATACACGTCTGAGGTCCAGGGCTTACTGCGATCAACTGAGCACGCAGGGAAGCCCAGGTAGTAGCAGGAGTCACGTGTTCAATCATACAGCTGGGCGGAGCTTAGAAGTTTCTCCTGTACACACGCTGAGCGGAGCACGCTAATTGAAACACGATTTATTTAATAAACGAAATATTCAAGGTATATATATTTACAAATACGTGTAATAAATAAGTTAACAATAGACACGTCAAAGATTATATTCAAGGTGTGTATATATATTTACAAATACGTGTAATAAATAAGTTAACAATATAGACACATCAAAGATTATGGTATCCAAAGGGTACGGTATCATAGGTACCAGGTACCTGGTAACGTTTCCTATTGGTGTTACGACACACCTTTGTACCCCTAAGTTCATTCAAGCCCCCCAGCTTCTGCGCCCGAAAATTGTGGGTGTCTACAGTTAGTTGGGGCAGCCGGTCGCCCTCATCATCATCATCCAAGCACACTAGATCCTTCAACGATTCAAAGTTAACGAGCCGCCGATTCGCCTGGTTGAGCGTGATACCCTTTGCCTTCACGATATATTTCATATCCTTCCCCACCCTCACCCGTACCCGATAAGTTTTGGGCCTTGTTGAGACAAAAGAGTCGGCGTTTTCGGTGTCGTCATACTCACTCTTGATCTCATCAGTCAACTCACTGAGGAATTCGCCAAAAGGAGGCATGTATTCACCCTCCTTCTCTGTGAATATCACACTCTCTGTATCAGCGTACAATACCCTCCACCCAAGAGAATGCAAGAAGCCCCAAAGTTTGATGCGTGCGTAGGCCGTTGTGAAGCTGGCTACAGGTATGTTTGTAACCCGTGAGGTATCTGTGGCCAATTCGGTATTGTATTTTATTATGTAAGTATTACCTACATTCATGATCTCCATGACCTCTTTATCGGGAGCATTGGCATAATCCCAGACTTCACTATAACTTTGTGCCAAATGAACGTTCCCTTTGCCAGTAGTCTGTGCAAATTTTCCCAAAAGACTGTTTAGACACAACTTTGCACTAAAGCGCTTGCCAGGGTTCTTTACAGTTTGGGAACGGTCAAGCTGTATACCTTCACGGTCACAATAACGTTAAATATAGGCCGACTTTTCATCTTCTGTATCAACTCCTCGCGGACACCCTGATGCTTCGACCTTATCTTTCAAAAAAGCGTTTATATATGGCGTGAAAAGGTTGGGTAGCTTCTGAAACCTCCACAGCTCATGTATCTTCAATATGCTGTAGCCATGGCGAACAGCTAGATCCAGCTCTGGACTTGTATATACACCTCTAATCTTACGCTGGTGGATTGTATGGTCACAATCACCATTGTTTTCTTCTGCGCACTTCACGCACAAGGGAAACATGAGCTTGTGATCGATAACAACGGGTAAGATCGGTATCCATAAATCGCGAGGGGTGGAGTACGTCTACAAAAGAAAGGCCGAAATAGTACCCGTTGAAATTTGTTGAGAACTCCTCGATGGTAGGTAGGTCAGGTTCCACCAGTTTCTCAGGCGCACTTCATTACGTAGGGGTATAAAGAACAGAAGTCGTTGTAATGGAGTTTCACACCCTCCGTAGGTGGAAAGTATAGCTTGAAGGGGTTTGTACGCCCTCCGAACAGGCTATCATCGCATTTGAGAGGATCCAACACCATTGAACGCTTGATCGTGTTTATTTCTTCACGGTATTATCCATCTGTCTCCATCCGTGCATCATACTCATGCTCCCACAATACTTTGTGAGTGAACTGAGAGCCTATAAGTTTATCGCGGGTGCGGGTCCACGCAAGACAGTCGGCAGGAGATCTACCGTGGATATCTCCTACGATTCCACACTCAGGACGGGGGCATCCGTGCCACCAGCAACCGTTAAAGGAGTACACAGTCTTCTCACCAGTGGCACGGTTTTCACTTTGACCATCAACCCAAAAAACACGACCATTAACCTTAATGGGTACTTCACACGTGTTGCGGGCATGCTTTATGTATACACCTGTCTGCTGCTGTAGCTGCATGAGACAGTAAATAGCCTTGTGGCCATAACTGCGGGGATTGTTTCTGTGAATAATGGCTAAGGTGTCTTTAGATATGAAGTTTTTCTTGAACACGTAAAACATAATGACGCGATGGTGGTTACGACTTGCAACGGATCGCATTTGAAACGGCCTACGTACATCCTTCTAAAGGCCTGGAAACATACTCTAAGCACGCGCACATCATTCACGCAATAACGCTCACACTCATCAGCTATATTATAAGGATTACATTCGCGTTTGGATGGAGGTAGTCCTACGTAATTTAAAGTTTCGTTAGTGAGGAACTTGTAAGGGAAATATCTTTTTGAAACTTCGGCGACTACGCCCATCACCTTGGGTAGCTTTGATAATTTACAAGGTGTGAATAATAAAGTGTCTTTAAACTATACATTACCTCTTATTTGCATCTGTATTAGCTTGTTGCCTCTTTTCAAGGGATCACCTGTAAATATCTCAAATGACTCGTGCTCAAGCAACTCCTTATAAAGGAACTGTTTGTCAAATCTTGCCCCGTTATGAGCGAGAATATACACAGTCATTTTTTTTAACTTGTCCGCTAGCTTGACAATATAGAAGACAAAGAGTTTCACAGGGCTATCGTAGGCAATCGTTTTAAAAACGATTGTACGTTCACCGCATTTGTGACATTCATCACACTCGATCTCCATACACTCATCACAGATAGTCTGGCTTACAAGTAAATGTGGAATAACCTCTTTGGTTTCA
Source organism: Bathynomus jamesi (assembly GCA_023014485.1). NCBI lineage: Eukaryota > Metazoa > Arthropoda > Malacostraca > Isopoda > Cirolanidae > Bathynomus > Bathynomus jamesi. The sequence continues at coordinate 190,811 of JAJOZX010006933.1, read as the reverse complement.
GCGTTCGTGTGTTTCTGTATCGTAGTACACAGTTATACAAGGGCTATTTTTAGGTTTAGCATCTTTCATATAACATACATGCTTTACTCCATCTGTCTTATATTTCTCATGGCATGTAGGACAGTGAATTTCATCACATTTATGCTTGAAATTCCCCCAATTATCCATCATATGAAACATACCACATTCACAGATTCTCATTTTCTTGCACGTGCCAATTGATTTATGGAGCTCAAAACAGTTATTATTGAAAAATGTGCGTCTACACACATCACACTCCCTCTTCTCAGCTTCAACTACACGGTTCTCACATTTGGAGCTTTTACACTGCTCACATACGATGTGGCAATCTTTACAATGTTTCACTATATCATCCGCAAACTCGATACAGCCCTTATACAAATCATGATGCCGCCCTTATTTTCGACTTTTTTCATAACTCGCGTAAAGGTCCCTTATATTACGGATGGGGAGATACGTTGTCCCTGTCAGTCCTAAAATAATTAGGGGCCTTGTACGATCTCTCACACTACCTTTTAGAACATACACAGTCCTACGACTATTATCCATTCCAAATACAACTATACGAACATTCATTTCCTGTTCTTCCCTTCTCAGCTCTTCAGGACCCATATTACGGTCAAACTCAAGTTTACAGTCTACAGCTAGTTTACGGGCACGCTCCACTACCGTAGGCAACCAAATGTTTTTGACTCGTGTATTTAGTACAGTAAACATTCGGACCAAGACTACTGCTATAAAGCAGCAACCACGATCGGCGTTTATACGCCGTTTATAAATAGCCTGAGAATTGAAGTTAAGAGTATAAGGTGTGGCACTATGACACGCAACACGGAATACACGGTCAATATTTACCGTGAAGTTGTCTATATTGAAGGCTATACTACTTTGAGAGGCCTGCATTATACGGCTTAATATATACTCTATATCTTCAGCTGCCAAACGTCTGAACGGTATTACTACCCGAAAATCATCTACATTTCCGTCATCTGACCCGAATCCGAAGGACAGCCTCGTCCTGACTTCACGTTCGTCGCAGTTCTGAAGGGCAAACTCTACAATACGCTCAACTATGCGCCGTAGTCCGTGTTCAACACTATTGCTATATATGGATCTAGGATCAACCCTGACTATATACCGATTTCTAACAGAGTGAGAAGCTGCTGTGGAGGATGTACCCGGAATTGAACAGGAATAAGGGGATATATTTTTATTTGAGGAAGGTACTATTTTGGGGGTTGTGTAGGCTGACCATACGTACCGTTTTGAACGGGACAGTACCGTTTTTTTATGGGTTCTGTATGGGTTCTGTCACTGAAGAATAATTGTAAGCTCAATATGTTTATGTACTTACTTTTTCATGAATACAGAATATTACATAACCCCCGTCCCTTTTTTGCCATCCTAATGTCCCGTTTTTGTCTCAAGGAAATATGGTCAGCCTAGGGTTGTGTCGTAAGACTTAGAGGGTTGGGGCTCTACTACTGGTGGTCTAACAAACGGCGCAATCCTGGTACGCTTTATACCTGAATTGTCTCGTGCTACAGGTATCGCTGGTAAGGATTCGTCGGCGGGGAAGGATTCTGTGATCACAACTACACTGTCGTCGGGGTCATCTGTAATGTCGATGATTGGGTGCTGTACCTTAAATTTACCTTAAAGCGCTTCTGCCTCAAGGGTGCGCTGCTCCCACGAGGTCCGCTCAGCGCCTCCTGAGGCGGGGCCACGACGGGGTCGCCACCCTTCTTTTCTCTTGCTCCTGCCATACGATTTGGTCCCCTATTGAATTTGTGGGGGCTGGTCTGGCAGAGGAATACCCTGACACTGTGGGTTGGTCGGGTATGTTGGCTAAAAACATGTCCAAGTGTTTTTCAAAAGTATCTACTGGGACTGCACTTATATCTCTAAGGTACTGAGGCAAGGAGTTAAACAGGCGAGAACCCTGCCTAGAGATACTATTATATTGAAGAGTTTGAATCCTTCTCAGACTGTTTGGTGGGAGGTGATATTTTTTACACATTCTGCCAGTTCTTGTTAAGGTGGGCACAATTGGTTCAGTATTGGGGGCAACTAAAAGCCCTTCTAGAATTTTCCAGGTGTAGATTAGGATGTATCTCTCAAACCTTCTCTCTATGGAATAAAGGTTGAGGCCTCTAGCCTATCCCAGTAGTTTAATTTGTTTTTACTCACCTGTTGCCCATCAGGTTGTTTAATATACGAGGTAAAGGTTCTTTGTAGGCCCTCAATTTTTTGCAATTCATTCTGTTTGTGGGGAAACCATAATTGAGAGCAGTAGTCAATGCGTGGAAGGACAAGTGATTTCCACAGGGTAAGCATGGTCATACTGTCCCTAGTTCTGAATGTCCTCAGTATATATCCTATTAGTTGTTTGCATGATGAGGTTACTTTGTCAATGTGCCTGTTGAATGTTGCATCTTCAGATAATATAATCCCTAGATCCCTGACATGATCAGTTTGTGCAATATCTTTTCCTGTGGGTCCAGTGTAGTTGAATTGTTCTTTCAGGTATTTATTTGGTCCATACTTAATTAGTTCAAATTTGTCTTCATTGAAGGCCATATTGTTTGCATCTGCCCATGCATATATAGTTTGTAGATCTTTTTGTAGCTCTACACAGTCTTCTTTTTCTGTAATTGGTCTTAGTATTCTGGTATCATCTGCGAATGACAGGAGAGAGCTTCCTAGGTTACAGTTTATATTGTTTAGCATTATAATGAATAGAATTGGTCCTAGTACTGTGCCTTGCGGCACTCCACTAATCACTTCTTTTTCTATAGATCTTGCTCCATTTACAATTGTTATTTGTTTTCTGTCAGAGAGAAAGGCATGGATCCATTTTCCTATTTTTCCACAAATACCAAGTTCTTTTAGTTTATGGAATAATATACCATGGTCAACCTTGTCAAAAGCTTTTGCAAAGTCTAGATAGATGACATCAACATTGTGGTTTTCTCCCAAATTGTAGGATTGTATTGCAATGGTCTATAAGTTCAGTAAGGCAGGATCTCTTGTGTCTGAAGCCATGTTGAAAGTCTCCTAAGAGATGTTCATTTTCTATAAAACTGACAATGTGCCTTTTCAGGACTTTCTCAAATATTTTAATAATATGGGAAGTCAAAGATATGGGTCTATAGTTCTTGGCTTCCTTTCTTTTGCCTCCTTTGTAGATTGGGATAATATTTGCTTGTTTCATGATTGGTAGTATTCTACTGGTGTCTAGTGAGGATCTCCACAGGATTTTCAAAGGCAGAGATAAAGTATGTTTGCATTCCTTAAGAATCTTGGCTCGAATTCCATCTGGACAAGGGGCTGAACTCCCCGGTAGCTCTGTTATTGCCTGTTGTATATCTCGAGTGTTTATTTGTATATCTTCCAATAATGGTCTGTCTTGGTCATTTTCTTCTCTATCAAAAAATGCTTTAGTTTTTATTTTCTTTGCTACTACAGGGGTACTCCAGCTTAAAGCATATTGAGATTGTAGAATGCTTGCCATTTCCTGTGTATTAGATGTGAGAGTTAGTCCATCTTTAGCAAGCAATGGGCCAATGCTCGTTTTGATAACTGCTTTGCGTTTAGCATACTAAAGAAGAATTTGCTATTTTCCTTTATAGTGCCAATAGCTTTGTGTTCATTATCAATATTCTCTCTTATGGTTGACTCCTTTATTTTAAGTTCTAACATCAGTATCTGATTCCAGATGTTACTATGTCTTGTATCACTTAATTGCTTTGTCAGTTGTTTAGATAGCTTTGTTCTCTTTCTCATAAGTGTCCTTCTGTATCTGTGCTCTTTTGTCCGGTGCTTCTGTGCACTATCGTTTTTCTTTGGTGTGTGTTTGTATAATGCTGATGACAGCAGGTATTGTATTCTACTCCAGCATTCTTCTGGCTTTAGGTTTTCTAATTCATCTTCCCAGTTTATTTCTCCCAGACAGTTATTTATTGATGTCCAGTCTGACTTGTGCAGGTTTAGGTCAGAGTATGGCAAGTTCGTTTGGCATGGGTCTTGCTTACATTTGTGGAGGGACAAGTTTGTGAATATGTGCATGACATTGTGGTCGGAGTGTATAGTTGGTGTTATAACAATGTGGTCAATTGTAGTTGCATTATTTGTCAGCACTAAATCTAGGATATTATTTTTTCTAGTTGGGCAGTGGACATGTTGTACTAGGAGCAGTTTTTCCATAAACTCATTCAGGTGTTTTGATTTGGACCTTTTTGTCCCTGATTTCATACCACCATATTGGTTCCAGGTCCAATTTGGGAGATTAAAGTCTCCTGTAATGATTAAGTCTCTTGTTGAGTCTACAATAGCTGGGCATTGCCTGATTTTTTCCAGAACTTCAGTGAGCTCTAGATGGGAGCTATCTGGGGGGCTATAGATATTCACTAGTATTATGTCTTCTTCATTTATGCTGAGCATGATGATTAGGAGTTCACAGGCTCCATTTGAGTATGCTATGAGCAGTTCACTTTGAATGTTTTCAGGGATGTACATCAGGACACCACCATTTAGACGGTCTTCTCTGTCACATCTATGGGTGGTGTACCCTTTGATTGCAATTTCACTACTCATGATCATGGGGTTCAGGTGTGTTTCTGTGAGGGCTATAACTGTGCTAGTAGTGTTTTCCACTAGGCTCTTTAGGTAAGGTACTTTGGTATGGTTTGAGTTTGGGTAAAGGCCCGCCCTAGATGTTTAAGTAAATTATTGATACATTTGTGGAGCCATTTGTTTCATCTCCCACATATAGGGCATTTGTAGGGTTCCTGCTGGGGTTCTCGTTTGCTTTTGTATGAGGAGCCCAAGTGAGCTTTGAATGTCTTGTATTTGTTTTATGAGGTGATAAAACCCCAATGGGGTTTCATGGTTGCTTGCTGTACTATTTTCACCAGTGGGCTTACCTGGACCCGCTACATCAGCATAAAATCTGGGTGCAGGAATGGTATTTGGTCTTGGGTTTTCTTGCACCCCTTGGGGCAAATAGTGCTGAGGGATAGTAGGCTCACTATCCTGGTATTCTCTCCGTTGAGTTTGATGTGGTTGGAATCGGATTGTTCCCCTCAGGTGGGCCAGATTGCAGTTCTCTTTAAAACAACTTCTTTCCCACCATGAGCTCTGGCAAATTTGGGGATGAAAATAGGGACATCTTGCATTGGATCTACATCCAGAAATGCCATTCCCATCGTGTATAAATTTTTTGCAGTGGTGGGTGAGCAAATGGGCATTCTCTTCCCTTAAGTCCATATTTACACAAGCCCTTCCTGTAATACTTGCATACTGGCCTCTTGGTTTCACTTTTGGCTTTTTGGTGACTGTTTACAGTGGGGTTGTTCACTTTGTTGAAGGTCTTAGTGTCCATTTCCTGTTCTTGTTTTCTCTCTTTTGGTGCCCTTTTTGCTCGCAGTTTCTCTCTCTCTAGGGTCTCATCCTGAGGGTTTCTCACTTTTTCAGCAAGCTCTGCATTTGCAATGATAATTTCCTCCTCCTGTAACTCACCTGCCACTTCTACTTCAAGCTCTTCAAATTGCCTGTCATAGTCATCGCAAATTTGACGAGCACATCTAAAGCATGAGAATTTTCTTTTTGAATTTTGAAGGATGAGTAGGAAATAAATAGGTAGTTCACTACAATTGTAGTGTATCCATAGTCTGCATTCATCACATTTTAATGCATGTAGGCTGCAGTCTAATGCACATTTTATGCATGGGTTTCTGTTTTTGCTTTCTTCCTCTGCCATGTTGACTTGCATACTGGTTTTAGTGTGGAGAATAGTCCGTAGATATTAAAATATTTTTCAAAGGTTTAAGTTTATTGTTTATTATTTACTTTTATTAATTATTTTATTTATTATTATTTACTTTTATCTACTATTATTTATTTATTATTTATTTTTTATTATTATTATTATTATTATTTATTATTATTTACTTTTATCTATTATTATTTATTTATTATTTATTATTATTATTTATTATATGTTATTTACTTGTATAATGTTTGTACTTGAATTTGTTAAAATATTTTAACTAAGAAATACTCATCCCAGATCAACTGGATTTTATGAGTATATTTGTAAATTTTTTTATTTTTTTTTTGTAAATATACTTTGTAATTTTTTTGTAATTTTTTTTGTAATTTTCTATAACGAAACGTGCCCACCCAAATTATTTATTTATTTATTTATTTTATTTATTTATTTATTTATTTTTATTTTTTTTTTTTATTATTTCATCGTCATTCATGGTTCTGTTGAAGAAGCGAAAAACAAGACTGTAGAATATAAGGAGCAGCACTTAAATATTTGTTATATTTTGTAAATGACCCACTTAGGAGTGTGAGGTGTTAGAAATGGACTCTGTAGAAAAATTCAGGTTCTCCAGCCCATCCACATGTATTATATCTGGCCCTACAGGATGTGGTAAAACTGTGTTTATGCTTAAAATCATTAAAGAAAAGGGAGAGATAATTTGTGCATAAAGTTATATGGTGCTATTCGACATATCAATCAGTGTTCAACGAGTACCAAAATGATATTTTGTTCCACAAAGGTGTATATGATGTTAATTCGTTAAAGGGAAATGAACTTACAGTCATTGTAATTGACCATCTCATGTTGGAGATGGATAAAACGATTGCCGAGACATTTACAGTATTCTCCCACCATCTTAACAGAAGCGTGTTCTTCATCAATTAGAATCTATTTTTCAAAAATAGATACATGCGAGTGTGTCGTTAAATACACAATAGCTAATTTTATTCGCGCAACGTAGAGATGTATCACAAATTGGGGTATTAGCCAATCAAATGTTCCCGAATCAGCGTAAAGAGTTTTGGAAGTTTATAAAGAAGCTACAAGCCCGCGTTACGGATATTTGCTTTGCGACCTTCATTCGCGAAACACGTTTAGGGTGCTTCTAGGAACGAATATATTTCCAAACGAGCCTTAAACGGTGTATATTCCAGAATTAATAAAAATCTATCATCGACTGCCCCGGGCAATGCAGCAGATGTTTATTAAAAATATCGACTCCGACTTTTTAAAATGTATCTGTGAAATCTGTATAACGTTAAAAATTGCAATGTATCAATGAAACCACCTCAGAAGGCTCACCTACGCCGTTACAAGAACATAATACGTGCACTCGCTCGTAAAAGACAAACTGTAGGGAAGAAAAAACGAATTATTGTACAAAGAGGAGGGTCATTCCTCCCCATCTTATTTTCAGTTTTGGGTCCTTTACTGACTAGATTAATAGAATGAAGAAAGTGGTAGTGATTCCACACGAGGTGTATGCATAAAAGAATGCAGGCTTAAAAGAATGGAAAGCGAATTGCTAGCCCTATTAAAGAGTGAAAAAACACCTGATGAGAAAAAATCTTATACCAAGAAACTGCAGAAATTTCTTCACGAGTACGAAAATTATAAGAACCCTACAGAGATTCCCGTGGTTATTAGGCACAGCACGGGGAACGATGGACATGGTGAAATATGACATGTGTCCGACGATAGAGCTGACCAACCAAAGATTAATGGACCGGCCACACAACATATTGAACATGTATTAAAAAGCACCCTCCCACATACATTGAGTAATAAAGGTTTAAGTCTTTATAATCTATTGAATGAGGCCCCCACCATAGAGTGGACTGATAAAAGTGAGATCATTGTGGAAGGAGCAAAGGTACTGGGATCGAATATCGTAGACATCGTCCATGATCTGGTGAGAAAGTGGGATAGGCCCTCACCATCAGGATGGAAGCATATTAAAGCAAGACTACAACAAATAAATGTCCCCAAAGCAATGATATGAAATCTGAACAGGTTAAAAGACTTGGAACATGCGTCGCACGTGACACAATTGAAGACGCCATCACCCCCGGCAGTAACACCTTTGAAGAGGAGAAAGAAGAGGTTAAACAACGGTCAACACTAGCCACGTGCCTCTAAAATACGCAAATGGCTAACATATTAAGAAGACGTTATTATGACATTTCTAACCCAGCCTCCTACGGAGGCGTAGATAGACTGTACAGAAGTGTTTACGGAGTAGGAAAAAAAGATGTTGAGAGATTTTTGCGGGAGGGACGCTTATACACTTCATAAGCCTGTGAGAAAAAGGTTTAAAACAGCCAAGACAACAGCTGCTTCGATTGACTCTATTTGGCAAGCAGATTTAACAGACATGCAAAGATATTCTTGTATAACGATGGTTACCGCTACATTCTATTCATAATAGATGTATTCTCTAGATATCTGTGGCTAATTCCTCTGAAAAATAAATCACCTGAAACAGTTGCTAAAGCCACCAAAACGCTGATGTTAAAGAAAACAGGGTTCCTGGCTATTTTTGTACGGATATGGGGAAGGAATTTATAGGCCGTGCTTTTCAGAACATGTTGACAGAGTTTAATATCAGCTATTACACTACCAATTCTATACATAAGGCTTCTTTAGCTGAAAGAGTTCAACGTACCATAAAGGAACGCATGCACCGCTATTTTACACATAAAAACATACAGATTTCTAGACATTCTGGAATCATTGGCCTCATCCTACAACCGCTCACACCATCGCACGATTGGGACAACACCTAACGAAGTTTTAGAAAGAGGTACGCGCCCAGAGGTGAGAAGAGATGGAACACCACCACACCTGCGCGTTTCAAAATCAATGATTATGTAAGGCTGTCGCGTTCGGGAAATAAATTCGCGAAGGGATTTGAGCAAGGATGGACACGTGAGATTTTTAAAGTTAGGGCTATGAGACCTAAAGGTGAGATAATGATGTATTACGTTGAAGATTTGAATGGGGAAGAAATCGCAGGAGGCTTTTACCGCGAGGAGTTGCAGAAAGTGGCATTTAATTTAGGAAAAAATGTGTTTAAAATTGAGAAAATTTAGGAAGCAAAGGTTCAGGAAAGAGAAAAATGTACCTGGTGAAATGGCTAGGGTACCCAGAAAGCTTCAACACCTATATAAAAGCTGATGCAATAATGAAGCTTAAATAGTATGCAACATGGCTCCTAACCATTTCTACGTCACACTCCCGTCCTCCTCGTCCCTGTCTGTACACCCTAACAACACACTAGCCAACTTTGTAACAGAACTCCATGGACCCATTGAATTGGGTCGTGATTCGTATGAGGTGGGGATATGTGAAATTCAGCTGGACACCCTCTTTTTAAATATTGATTATAAAGATACCGTTTTTACGATTCTTAGAGACATTGTGAGTGTGAAAAAGCCGGGGTAACTCGGGATGAAACTATACGTATCGCCCGGACTGAGGTTGCACGGTATTACAGTAGAGTAACACTAGGTCCGGGCCGTTATGGTTCGGCTGAGGATGTTGTGAGAGACTTAAACGTAAGTTTAAAAAACTCAAATCTTACGACTGATTTAGTATACGAAATCGTAAACAAAGGAAACCCTGCACATACTCTAATCCTAAAATCAAAGGCTAACAGAAATATTAAAGACCAAGAGTGTTCAAAATTATGACCGAGGGGCGATATCGATCAGCCTTCCAAAGAGACATTTCACGAGGTACAACATGACTTGTCCAGCCTAATGTATCAGATGAAATTGGAGAAATTTGATGCTGGCTATACACCCCAGACATGTGCTATATTTACAGCAATATAGTGGAGCACCAGTTTGTTGGGGATACCCAGGCACGCCTGCTGCGCATTGCTCACATCCCAACCATAGAGGAAGGAGTTTGAGTATTACATATGACAGACCCCATTATGTGAATGTCGCAACTAATCTAATAACCAATATCTCAATATATATAAGAACGATTGAGGGAAAAATTTCCCATTCGGTGATGGGAGCTTAACAGTGAAGCTGCACTTTCGACGCACTGAGTTATAATGGACAGAAAGCCTTTCACACTCTATCGAGGGGTGAGATACCAGCGTGGTAGTGGACTTGGATCCATTTTTTCAACCATACTACGTACGGCTGTTCCTTTGCTGAAGAGGGGTGCCAGATACCTCGGAAGGAAAGCGCTACAATCAGGTCTTAACACTGCAGAAGACATATTGGCTGGGTAAACCTAAAGAAGCTCTAAAAAACATTAAAGTACACGGGACGAAATCGTCAAAGATGCAAAGAGAAAAATGCGTGGTGGGAAGAAGAAGAGGACTGTCCGGAAGAAGGGATTACCACACGTGGCATTAAACGTAAAAGGATATCAAAAAAGAAGTGTTCTAAGCGAATTAAGCCTATGGTTGACCATTTTTTTGACTGATATAAGCTAAGAACATTGAACTCATGAATCATAGTTTGTTTACTACTTGTCGAGAGAGGAGGCACTGTTTCTAACTCGTCATGGCACGCTTCATCCATCCGTATAGTTCACAATACTGTAAATCGGAGCTATCCCTCTTTGACACGCTCCCAACTCAAGTTTCTATTGAACACAGTGACTTTATTACAATTAATCCTTTAAACACAATTAGTTCCCATAACGCCCCTATAGAATTCGTGATACCCAGCTCAGGCCCTTACTTTTTTGATCCAAGCTGTGTGCACATGTACGCTAAACTACGTATAGCCCATTCTGCTAGAACGGACCGCGATGACAAATATGTTGTATACCCTGAAACAAACTTTCTGCACTCCATATTGAACCAGTGTGACGTATATTTAAATCAGGTCAACATATCGGCAGGCGGGGTACTATCACCTACAAGCCTATCTGGAAAATGTCCTCAACTTTTCCAAAGAAGCGAAGGATACTTTTTTAAGTGCCGAGAGATATTATCAAGTAGTACAAAGGACAAATTTTAAAATTCTAAAAAGATATACGAGTGTTTTTTACGCCTGCATACAGATTTCACATTCCAGGAGAAGTTGCTTGTGAATGGGGTGGATATGAAAATAAAGCTCACCCGCACGATTCCTGAGATCTGTTTAAATCTGGATGCTGATCAAGAAAGGGAGCAAAACCCGTTGTGGTTCACATTATGGAGACATACCTCCGCGTACGACGAGTGAAATTAACCAAAACAACTAAAAATTGAGAAAAATTTACTGAACGCTACAGTAAAATACCCTATTAGGAGAGTACAGATCAAACTATACACGGTGCGTGCGGGGTTGGCATCGAAGCAGATAGAAAACATCGCCCTGGGAAATCTTCCTAAAAGGATATTAATTGGAATGCAGAACCATGCTTCGGTGAATGGAAAATATAAAAAGAGTGCCTTTAAATTCGAGGATTTCGGCCTTAAAAATATAAATCTATACGTTAATGGCATTCCGTTGAGAGGAACATTGGATATGGACTATTCATCAGACGCTGTGTTACCGGTTTGCGCGAGAGCATATAGTAATTTGGCCCATGTTGCAGGTGATTGTGATGAGCTCGGGAATGGGGTAACGCAGAAAGAATTCATTGATCAATTTGACCTTTATCCGTTTGACATCACACCTGACTTATCTGCTAGCGTAAATACACATTTAAGTCGCCTATTAGTATAGTAGTATACCTTGAGTCACAAACCCTAATAGAATTAGAGAGATTTAGGGGCGTTATCACTGACTTTTAAAATGGATGCGACTACACTTCACACGTTCCAAATTTATCAGTGTTTGCGAAGAATGAAACATTGAATTTGCCAACTACGCGAGATTGCGGTGGTCTTATTTTGAACACAGATGTCATTGGTAACGAAGGGATTCATTGGTTTGCAATCTATTTTTAAAATAGGGGTCGCATAAACTATTTTGATTCATTCGGGACTCAGCCCTGGAGTGACTGACTCTGTTATTGTAAAATTTCTCGACCAGTTGCATATCCCCAAAGTTGTATGGAACCCATTCCGGTTACAAGGCTAATTTAGTAATACATGCAGGATGTACTGCATTTCATTTCTCATGCACATGTGACGAGGTAGAGACTTTATTAATTTTTTAAAATTATTCGACCCGTGTCACACTCAACAAAACGATGAAATGGTATACAGACAGATAAAAAGCCGTTTTACAATTGTGCGTACTCGTTGTATAGTATGATGTTTTGTTCGTGTATATATATATTTGTAACGTTAGTGTGTATATTCTGTAGGTTAAGATGGTTGTTGTACTAAAAATATGATTTCTTTCATTTAATAAATTGATGAAAATACATTGTGTCTTCTTCCCCCAAAAAAGATCGAAACAAAAAAAACATTATTTCGTTAATGATGTGACAATCGTTGGGCTGACTGCTCGGTAAATCTTCTACCTCCGTATTCAGGTCCATGACATGGGATTTTTCACAACGTAAAGATTGTATAACACGTGTGAAATCCTCACCGGACCTTAAAGGAGAAAGAATAATTCATTAGTTCATACTGAATCTTCTTTAATAAAAACCCAAAACATATACAGAGTATACATATAGTAAGAGTATTACAATGCGAAGATATCTTTGAACTGCTCAGATAAGTTCATTTAAGAGATAATTCCGAATAACATTTGAATTTATAAAAAAACATGCAAAAGACTGCTATAAAAAATTCAGTGATTCAAAACAGGATTTTAGCATAATTGCAAACTAATCTATAATTGCGGATACCTAGATGAAGTATTTTTAATGTGAAGAGATGAATTACTACAACCCTCCATATATATGATGAAATAATCCAGAACAGTGCTCTTTCTGGCACGCACAAGTTCACAAATAATTGGCTACAAAAAATAAAATTACATGCACTTACATTTCTACGGCAGTCACTTGCGTCGGATCGTAAGGAGCGTCATTGCAAATATTATCAACGGTTTGCGTTGGAAATAATCCATCCCGGTCAGCGGCGTTAAAAAAGATTAATTGTGGACAACGCTACAATGTCACCATCTTGATATAAATCCGTTAAACTGTAAAGTTCTTGATTCATGGCGGAGGGAATGTTTATTCACTGGTGAAAATAACTACTGTGACTCCCAGCTGAAAATATTTCCTTTTATACGCATGATCCCAAGCACCGCCCTAAAAGACTAAGAGCGGTTCATAAGTTTAATGATTGGTTGTCAGTGTAACTGGGCGGGGGTATGATAAGTTTGTGTACAATCGTAACACCTATATTATGGGTCCAAGCTTTGGACGACTAATGGTGTCTTTATTCTCTCGTAGATTTAATGCTCATATTGTGTATTACTCCTTGCAGTCTCTACCATGACAATATTTGCATTTGCGCCCATACTTTTCTCGGTTTTCCCCAACTCACCCCTTTATGCAATATCCCTCCCAACATTGATCAACCATCTCTATCACAACAATATTTTACATTATTATTTTTGCGGTCATACTATTTGATCCTCAAATTTCCCAGTTCGGATGCAAGTCGCTATAGGAATATCTTCATCAGAGCCGCTCAGCTCAGTACCACAGGAAACAAAATTAGCGCCGCTACTCTTCATAATCCTGACATTACCAGAAATAGCACAGTAACATCCGATGACAAAGATCATTAGAAAATAAGAAATCTAGAAGATCTCTACAAACCGAATATTTTTTGTGCATTTTTTTTTGCAGTCATACTATTCTCAGCTTTCCCAAGATTCCTGACTTGTGGAATTGGTTCTATATATATATATATATATATATATATATATATATATATATATGTGTGTGTGTGTGTGTGTGTGTGTTTGTTTATGTTAATTGCCACGATGGTTTCAAATATTTGCAAAATATATGTTTGCGGTCATACTATTCGATCCTCAACTTTGATTAATGTATTCGGCTTGACTTTCTACTTCTCGCGTAGGAGTGTGATTAATTTGTATTTAGTTCATGAATGTCTGCTTCGGTTGGTAGATAAATAGGCGCCCTAGATATCCTAGTGGTTAAGACGCTGGGGTGCTGTTTGAGAGTCCGGGCGATGATATTGTAATTTCATCCCTCCAGTGCTGCAGCTTAGTTCGGATTCAACGTTAAACTGTAGGTCTAAGATGGAGTGAAAGGTTTGATCTTTGTCAAAATGAACAATTCCGTGAGAAGGAAAACCGATTTAGCTATTATTATTACTAATGTAATTTACACCACGGTTAGGTACCAGTTACAAAGAGAATCTATGACCTGAATTTATTGCATATATTCCTCGTATATATATATATATACACACTTTTTTCTTCTCTAAAAGGTAAATGAGTTCCAATATATTTCTGAAAAATTGATGCTGTTTCCATTTCAAAAATTGTGCAAGAAGGCATTATAGTAATAAGCGTGACAATTATAATATATGAAGTCAGTGGAGGAAAAATCTGGAGAGAAGGGATGTGGTTTGACACACACTCCAATGTAGCCAGTTTGCGGTCAGCCTCTGCGACCTTCAAAAAAGCTTCGGGCTAAATATGGGTTAACCTTATCCGTTCCTGTCTCCATTCCTTCTCGTCTCAACATAATGTGAAAATAAACGATATTGCATGAGAATAATTGTTTATTACCAAATTTAATATACATTTCAGTATATCTTCGCATATTATTAATCCTGTTTTCATATGGAAATTTAATATAAATGTGTGTATGTATATATAGATTTCTCAAATCGATAGAATTAATAAAATGAGCGAAAAAAATGCAAGAAGTTGTGAAGACACATCTTGTATATATATATATATATATATATTATATATATATATATATATACAGGGTGTCCCATAAGTCCGGCATCATAGGAGAAATTAATATTTTTCTATTTCTACAAACCATAATTCATATTTTTCTTATGCTCGGGATGCCAATTTCCCGTCCACCATTCTGTTCAGTGACGAGGCTGTTTTTTTATGGAGATGGTGAGGTAAATCGACAGAACACCCGCTACTGGTCTCAAAACACTGGTATACCTCTTCAAAGGAACAAGGTGCATCTCGGGTGATGGTATGATGTGGCATTTGGAAGGATCGCATCATGGGCCTCCTCTTTTTCGATTAACATGTCACTGGAGGCATTACCTACGTATGCTCAAGGAAGAAGCATTTCCCAGTGTCTTGAACAAAGAAGGAAATTTTCCAACATGGTTCCAGCAAGACGGCGCTCCTGCACATTACAGTATCCAAGTAAGGGAATACCTGTACCAACAATTCCCTGGTCATTGGATAGGACGTCGAGGGCCTGTGGAATGGTCAGCTAGAAGCCCGGATCTCACGCCAGTAGATTTTTTATATCTGGGGCCACTTGAAAGCGCTGGTATACGCAGAGAAAATTAGGAGTGTTGAACATTTGCGGCAGCGCATTATTGGGGCATGTAACACCATTACTCCTGACATTATTCACCGTCACGTCTGAATTTGTGTATTGAAAACAATGGTGGACATATTGAGCACGTTCTGTAAATAAAAGCTTTTGTTTTGCCTTTTTTTAATTATTTTTCCTATGATGCCGGACTTATGGGACACCCTGTATATATAGAGGGATGACAAAAGTAAATAGACATTTAGGTGAAGTTAGTTAAAATAATTATAGTTTTCTTATATATATATATATATATATATATATATATATATATATATATATATAAAGTGTGTATTAATATTTTTGCATGAAATTAGCTTGAAAACAAATGAATAAAGGATTCCTTTTCTTGATTTCGCTGATTTTGGTTTATAAAAAATATAGGTGTAGAGAAAGAACTGTCAAAAGTAAATAGGCACAGTATACATTCTAAGGTGTTAGAATAAATGAAAGCGGCTTATAGGTAAATTGAATATTATTCTTAGAGATTATGTTATTGGAATGATTTCTTTTGCTAAGCCAATTGTCTAGTGTATTTCTTTTATTGTTAATATTGGGTTTTGTCTTAATAATTAGCTCTCTTGTTGAATAACTTTAAGGAGAAAGTCCGCTTGCTTTTAATAAATAAAAACATTATTTGGCAACTCCTGTGAATTAAAATAAATGGCACTATCTTCCAACTCTCCCTAATAAGATACATCTCAACATAATTAAAATAAATGCTATCTGGTAACCCCCTCCATATATAAAAAGTGATATCTGGCAACTCACGATCCTCTATATAACCGCTGCTTGGCTTCAGGACGCTCTTAATGATGCGGACTCCGGTGGAATAAAGAACTCTCTCCTTCCTTCTTTGGTTAAGACTTAGGTTAGGTTTCTCTTTGGGAGGGTGAGGACATTCCACCTTCTCCCCCAAAGACCTCCTCCGTCTCTCCTTTCTCTTCCTCTCTTAGGTTAAGGCTACCCCTTTGGGGTGAGGTCATCCTCCCTTCTCACCGCGAAGCTCCCTCCCCTCTTCCCCCTTGGCAACATTGAGTTGTTGCATAACCCCTCCCCTTCATTCCATACCCCTCCCATTTGCAACACCCCCCTTTGCAACATTGATCATTATCTCTGCAACATTCTTGCACTCGTCCATTTTGCGCCCATACTACTCAGGAATCTGACAGACCATGTAATAATAAACGATTGCAATATTTATTGTATATACTGTAGTTGAGATGTTCAATGAAGATCTTATTTCCTTTATCGAGTGTGTATCTATTTTTGAAAATTAGATTCTGTTTGATGAAGAATACGCCTATGTTAAGATGATGGGGAACCCTGTATTTGTCTCGGCATACGTTTTATCAATTTCCACCCTAACTTGAAACAACCAAGCAGAACGGCTATACGGCCTAAAGCGAAAATTGTCCCCACTATTAAACATTAACGGCAACAAACCCACAACAGGGATTGAAGGCGAGATGACAAAAATATGTACAGCGGGACAGAAAAAGACTTGCAGATGATTAACAAGCGTTAATTAGATGCAAAAGGTATTTTAACAAAATATTGTCAATTTTAAACATTCCCGCACTGTTATTGAAATTATTTTGGATTAATGCACGATTACTCCTTTCAATAGTACCAATATTCACGATATTGCATAACTAATAATCCAAAAATTCAGAACTGACAACTCTTAATGCTCTAAGAAACATAACAGAGAAAATAGAAGATTTAGTCGAGGGGCGGTGGTCAGAATAAAAATGCACATAAGAGTTATTATCGGCTTAGAATACTTAATGAGAATGCTTAATCGGAATGAGTGTATATATGCATTTACGATGTTCTGCCACAAAGAAAAAAATTCCTCCATGGTCGAGAGAAATTTAAACAAACAAGCATTCGCTGGAAAGCTGTTTGGTAGAAATTTTTCCCTTTCCACAAGTACTGACGCATAAATTTTCCTCGCTAAGCCTCGCATATGAAAGATAAATATCCAATCAAGGTAATGCATCTGAAGCCCACCGAAAATTTATTTCTGGAGACACCCGTTGCTGTATTTTTTTCTTCAGGTTAAGTGTCGAGTGTATATATATATATATGTATATTTTACAATTAACGAAATTCATATATGATATATCCAATAAATTCGTTCAAAAAATATTTGCTTTGCGTGTTTTGGTCGTCTTGATCACTCCCCAGTAAACATGACTGTATATATTTTCTTAAAACATTAGTATTCAAGCAAAAAAAAAAAATTTCTACTTTTCTATATCAATAGATAAAGTTATAAAGCAAAAAAATATAATTTCCCCTTTCTATATCATAGTTTAAGCTATAAACAGAATTATACGATAACTTTGCTTTTCAAATTTCTTAAGTAATTAAAATTAACACGAAACATCTCGTCGACAAGTCATTCTGGAGTTTTGGAATATCTCTTTTCAGTTCTCTGCACAGACCATGCATAGAACAAGGGACTCTTCTGGAAAATTTAATTCCACTATAGTCCGAATAAGTAATGGTAAATGGCAAACACTATAGTTTTTTCACGATGTTACCCCGACGTGGGCAACGGGTCACTCGCAAAGAGACCCCAAAAATATAGCTTCCCTCACCAGCTATCTGCAAAGCAGATAGGATCCAGCTTTCCCTAGGTTTTCGGTGCTGCAATACGCTATCTTTGGAAGAAAATACCTGCTTATAGCCACTTATGTCAATTCAATTCGCCTGATGATTACCGTACAATTGTGCATTCACAAACAGAGCCTGAGGTGATGGAAATAGTGCGATGAGGGCATAGGCCTACTTATATGACAAAATCTAGGATAATTTTTTAATTAATATGAAAATTGCCATATATATATATATATATATATATATATATATATATAAAGAGAGAGAGAGAGAGAGAGAGAGAGAGAGAGAGAGAGAGTGAATCTGCTCTCCTTAGCATGTGAATTTAGCTGCAAAATTAATATAGGCCTACAAAGTACTCAACTGTTTATCGTACTTACGATACGTAAGCTTAACAAGTGTACTTCACAAAAAGCAGAGCAGACCAGAGGACCCTATAATCTTACAATGGATAAAACCAACAGTAAATAAGTTGAGTTATCATTTTATTAACTATAATCAGTCCTATTAGCAAATAGGCTACAACACCAGAGAAGTATGCAAGGCCACAAAGCTTGAATTTTGGTCACTAGCGAATCACATTATAAATTAAATATATCTACAATTTATAGACTATTTACCCAAAGCCTACAGAAATTAGCCTATAGGTAGACCAAGCCTACTCTAAAAAAGTCAGGGATGGTAGACCTATTCATCCTAAAAGAACATTAAAATATTCAAAACGTCATTTGAAAAGTATCTACTAATCAGACTCAGGCTTGACTTAAGACTATTTTTATATAAAAAGGAATATTTTCAATGCCAGGAGGAGCGAAAGAGTATGCTAACTAAAATCATAGATTCTAGAGGTCTAATAAAGAAAACATTCTTAAAATACTAAAGTTCAATCAAATGAACCATATTCTATTTAGGATTATAAACGCATGTAGATAGGCCTTTGAGCTACCATTAAATATGAAAACTATTTCTTCGTTTAAAATTTAAATTAAGAAAGTGGCTATTAAAATATGCCTATAATAGGCCTATTTTTTCTCAGTTCGTTACCTCGTAAAAGGAGAAAGTTTGGGAATTAAGACTGCCATTAATGATAGTTTATTAGAGCAAGGAGGGCTTGTTAATATAGGTAGGTCTATAGTTGTTCATATTAGGCCTACAGCATATAATAGTTAAAATATCATTCTTCATGATACTCAAATATCTCTAGTCGTTATAACATTATTACAATGAAAGAACCCCAAACCTTGCATTACCTGTACTGTATGACATCCCCTATTTCTGAAACCTCTCTCTCTCTCTCTCTCTCTCTCTCTCTCTCTCTCTCTCTCTCTCTCTCTCTTGCTCCGTTCTGCGCAGACTCAACTATCGTGAAAATTCCAAGTGTTGCATTGGCTACACTAGCTCTCTTTCGCCGAAAAAAACATTGACATCATAGTCGATATACAGGGTGTCCCAGAATTAACTATCTATTTCAATGAAATCGGACAAATTTTTTTAAAAACACACTTTTATTTATGTTTATCATGTTTAATATGTGTTAAAAATGTAGAAATTTCTAAATTTTTTTCATAATTTTATTTTCATAATTTTTTCATTATCTGGTCCAATGAAAGACCGTTTGAAGTCATAGAATGGCAAAGAGACTCTCCAAAAGTTAACGTGTGGCTTGGAATGACCAAATCCAAAATTTATGGCCCATTCTTCTTTGCGGAAGCAACTGTAACAGGTACCGTCTACCTTGATATGCTTCAGCAGTTTCTCGAACCACAGCTTCTTGATGATGGCATTCTTGATAATGTTGTGTTTCAACAAGATGGAGCACCATGTCATTATGCTCTAATTGTTCGAGAATACCTCAACAGACGCCTTCCGAATCGGTGGATTGGACGTGGAGGACCTCGACCTTGGCCTCAGCGTTCTCCGGATTTGACACTCCTGGATTTCTTTGCATGGGGTTTCATAAAAACAAAGGTTTATCGCCAAAAGATCAATGCTTCTTGTTGAAACACAACATTATCAAGAATGCCATCATCAAGAAGCTGTGGTTCGAGAAACTGCTGAAGCATATCAAGGTAGACGGTACCTGTTACAGTTGCTTCCGCAAAGAAGAATGGGCCATAAATTTTGGATTTGGTCATTCCAAGCCACACGTTACCTTTTGGAGAGTCTCTTTGCCATTCTGACTTCAGACGCTTTCATTGGACCAGATAATGAAAAAATTATGAAAATAAAATTATGAAAAAAATTTAGAAATTTATACATTTTTAACACATATTAAACATGATAAACATAAATAAAAGTGTGTTTTTAAAAATTTGTCCGATTTCATTGAAATAGATAGTTAATTCTGGGACACCCTGTATATGAAAAAAAACATTGATATCATAGTCGATATATATATATATATATATATATATATATATATATATACACAATTTTTTAACTAATAGTTAGTGATGTGTGTTTTATACATTTTACGAGTCCAGAAAGCACTCTTATAACATGAATTATGAAATAGGCCTTCACCATATATGGATTATATCAGTTTTCTATAAATTAAATGCCATATATATTCGGCACACACAGTATAATTAATGTAAAGAACGACGCTTGTGTAGAAGAGCATTCCGCACAAGATGAGGAGGGAGAACGAGCAAATGAAAAATGAGGTACCTCCCAGGGATCGAACCCGGGATCATCCAATTGCCGGTCGGATATGCTAACCACTGCACCAAGGACCCCGATTAGTCAGTACTTGTAATTCTCCTAAATACGGCACGCGAAGGTGCCCCTTTAGGGCATTTGATTCCGCTCGTATGTAGGAGAATTACGAGTACTGACTAATCGGGGTCCTTGGTGCAGTGGTTAGCATATCCGACCGGCAATTGGATGATCCCGGGTTCGATTCCTGGGAGGTACCTCTTTTTTCATTTGCTCGTTCTCCCTCCTTATCTTCTGCGGAACGCTCTTCTACACAAGCGTCGTTCTTTACATTAATTATACTGTGTGTGTTGTTTGCAGTTAAAAATGCACACACACATACACACACACACACACATATATATATATATATATATATATATATATATATATTATAGGGTGTGACCGTTGCCCTCCAAAAATCAAAAAATGGTCCTACAATGCTGTTCAAAGTTTTAGTGTTGTGTATTTATCTAGGAAACACCCCTGTAAATTTTCGTGGAGATCGGTGCATGTTTGAGCGAGCACCGTCGTACCAGCAAGTATTGCTATTTCAGCTTATGAACTTCATAAATAAGTGTGAAAACAGCACATTTTATCAGATTTTCATTTCCGGGTCTGGAACGCTGACCCACAAATTTTCCACGTATTATTTTATTGCATTTAATTTTAATGATGCTCTTTTCTTTTCCCTTGACAGTGATTTGATGTGAATGAGAATTTAATCATGGATACACGGCAAGATGATGAGTATGTCAGAATGTTATTGGGCACCGTACCCCGAGAAGAAGAAAAGGAAAAAAGGGCTGCAAACTGCCAACTAATAGGCAGGTCTTACTATGTCTGTTAGCAAACCTTCGGGATATGCATTGGGACCAGGCTTTATCTGCCACCATTGACAATGTGCTTTTGCATTACCAGAAGGCGAATGTCCCGACCATTACAGGCAGGAACAATATTGGCCGAGTGATTAAAACTTACTATGACAAAGACTACATGATGCTTATGAAAAAGAATGAGGATAGAAGACGGGCTGATGATCCTGGAATTATGAAGTTTAAATCAGAATTGAGCCTGACGATGAAATTTTATAAGAACACAGTGTTGAAAGACATGGCGGCTGCGAAAAAGGGGAAAACTCAGGCCGAACAAGATGCCATCGATACTGACATACTCTTTATGAAAAGCATGCTAAGTGACAGAGTAGCTACCTACTCTGGGGTAAACAAAGTACTCACAGAAAGGTTCAGAAGCGACAGAAAAGGCAGATGCGAGAAGAGAAGCGACAAGAGAGAGAGCAATGTGATCATGTTGAGAATGTACAGGCTGATATTGATTCACCTATTAGCTCTGATGAGGACGATGACATTGATGAGGCCAGCACTGCTGAACCAAAGAGAAAACATCGGAGAACAGTGAAAGAGGGAGTTTCAATTTTTGTGCCCCATGATATTCTGAAGTCGGCAGAACTTGTTTCATGCAGTGTTCGAAACAACATCTCGCCGACCCAGCTGAGTGCAATTGTGTACTCCCTTGTATCTGCATGTGGTAGAGATACATCAAAGCTGAGTCTAAATGCAAGGACGGCCCACCGATACCGAGCTTCCATCTTGTCAGAAATAAGTTTAAAAATCATGGATGAATGGCAACCATCAGACAAAGTACTGGTGCACTGGGATGGTAAACTTATGGACACGCTGGATTCCAAAGGCACTGATGACCGCCTGCCCATTCTTGTGTCTGGTGTCAATGGCACAAAGCTTCTTGGAGTCCCACCTCTTCCGCATTTGACTCAAAAAGCTGGCCTGGTTCAAGGAGACTTGATATCAACAGCAACCAAACAACTTCTGGTAGATTGGGAGTGTGAACAGAATGTCGTTGGTATGGTTTTCGACACAACTTCATCCAATACAGGTAAACCTATTTCAAACATCAGCGTGAATTTATCACGACATTAATACCAAAATACAGTGAATGATTTAACAGAAATCTGCAAAAAGCACGTGCCTGAAATGGTGGCCTTAAACTACAATTACATTTTTTTTTCAGGACAAAAAACAGCTGCTTGCGTCTCCCTCCAAAAGGAATTAGAGCGTGCCGTATTCTGGTGCGCCTGTCACAGGCATGTGGGCGAAGTCATCCTAGGTGTTTGCTGGGATTGCTTGAAAGTGGAGGGCTCTTCAAGTCCAAACATAATGGTTTTCCAGAGGTGAGTCATAAGCTTTACAAAATAACAAGGAATATTATTATCTAATGAACAAATTTAGTGGAATTTCTTTTATTAGACTTATAAGATATACTAACACCAAGCAAATGATCGATCATATCAATCTTAATACCCCTAAAACAATGTTATAGATTAGTACGAAATACAATAATCCTAATAATTGCATTTCTAGGTTCAAGAACCATTTCTCTCAACTGGCGTACAATGAAAAAAAGAAATACTACTACCTCGCAATGCCTGGAGTGTTTGAGGAGCGCCAGCAGGAGATGGCTGACTTCTTCCGTGAATCTCTAGCCCAACCATTTACACGTGGCGACTACAAGGAGCTGGTAGAGCTTTGTCTGCTGCTTGTAACTAAAGAATCTGAGCCAGTGAACTTCACAATGGTCTACCTCGGCGCACTTCACAAAGCAAGGTGGATGGCTAAACTGCTCTATACCCTCAAGATTGTTCTTTTGTCAGGCCAGATCAAAGAGCAGTTTCCCAAAGCCGAGGTTGTGACTAAAAGTCAAATCAGCAAGTTAGAACGGTTTGCTGTGTTCACAGTCGCTGTTTATGTCCCATGGTGGATTGTTTGCCCCGTTCCAGCAAGTGCGCCACTGAATGACTTGAATTTGGTCGAAACCTTGGCTGAATTTGCCCCATATGACGCCACAATAGTTGACAAAGCACGTGTGGCACTCGGTAGACACACTTGGTACCTAACTGAGGAGTTGGCCCCACTGGCTTTGTTCTCGTCCCAAGTACAAGAAAGGACAAAAGAGGAGATGAGGAAGGCCCTTCTTTGCCATGAAGGCACTGAAGTTACTAAGAGAGTGGGGCTCAATCATGGGGGCTATGGAAAGCCATATCTTCCCCCTGTCCCAGAAAGTGGCACTGCCCTGGTGGACCTAATTGGGCCTGACTCAAGCCGGTTCTTCACCATTTTAGGCATGCCCTATCAGTTTCTCCACAGTCCAGCCAGTGAATGGGCGGATCATGACGACTACCTGAACATGAAACGGGTTGTGGACAAGCTTCAGGTCGTCAATGAGGCTGCAGAGCGTGGTGTAAAACTTTGCCATGACTTTCTTAATGTTGCCAGGGATGAGGAGCGCTTTCAAGAAGTCATTCAAGTAGTTGAAAATGACAGACTCCGCGTTCCTAATCAGCGCAAACGATCACCTGTTTCCGAACAGAAATCATGGTTTCTTGCTCTAGAGAAATAATACCTTGTGAATATATGATAAAACCCCTTAATGTACCATGAGAGAATAAGAATGATTAACTTTTTTGTGTTAGTGATAACAGCTTATGATGGTTGTGTAATCTCATATATAGGCGCGTATGCCGTATAAGCAAAATCGCTATTTTTCAAATTGCTGGTGCTCACTCGAATATGCATGAATCTTCAAACAATTGCACGTGGGTATTTTTGATGTCAATATGCAACACCAAAATTTTGAACAGCATTGTAGGACAAAGTTGGGGCAACTGTCACACCCTAATATATATATATATATATATATATATAAGCAGATGAGGTCTCTTTCCAACGGGTCGTGCATACACAGTACCCCAAGGAATACGACTTTAGACCATTTATCAGATTTCACGCGCTCTCCCTTGGGGTGTACATATACAGACCCCATATATATATATATATGATGGGAGACTGCGTTTATGTACTTGATAGCAGTTTACTGGATCACTGCATTGAAGGTCATTGTACCAGTCAGTTCCAACACACGTTTAACTATTCTTTGAAAAGAACTTAATATGTTGGAATACCGCGACAGTGGAGATCATGAGAGGTTGGTTGTTTTATTTTTATTTTGTTATTTAGGGCTCCTATCACTTATTAACGAGGAGTTTATAGACTTCTGTAAACATTTGTGGAGTTTTGTGATGTTAATTAGCGCAGACAACTTGTGTGGGTTATTCATATAGTTCTATTGTGATTTTAACAGAGATGTATGTTTTTGATTACATCTTGCACACGCAAATCAGATTAGAATTTAAAAAGTAATTTTTTTAAAATATTAAATCTTGTTATCTAATCTGCATACCTGCTAGCTGACATATATTTATTTAAATCCCCAACGCAACTTGATATAGCTGGAAATACCTGGAATTTTAATTAATTTTGAACTTATCGAGTAAAAAGAAATATTGGTGTGTGTGTGTGTGTGTGTGTGTGTGTGTGTGTGTGTGTGTTAAGGGGTTATTCAACTGTATATGGTTATTAATTACCCCGTTTATATTTTTAGCTCATCCAGTAGCGAGAACGAAGACGGAAATGTTGCAGACGTTAGTGGCAATAGCATGTACATTGTACAGTGTACACGGTCCACAGCGATTCAAACGATGATGGAGATGTAGGAACATCCGAGGCGGAGCACTGCAGAAGGAATCCTGCGAGGTGTGTGTGTGTGTGTGTATTTTGCATGCCATTCTCACTGTGGACGTGCTTATGAATACCTATGTTATTATCACCATTAATATTGTTATTGTTGTTATTACCATTGGCTCTAAGACTGCTTACTTCAGGTCTGTGCCTTCGTCAACTGGCTGGCTGGACACAGCCCCTCGCGCTTCATCCCCGATTGTTATTGTTGCTGGTTAGCCGATCAGCCCACCCTGATCGAGCAAGCCGGCGGCATGCAGGTAACCGATCGCCCTCTCCGGAGTGGACCAGAGGTTCAGCGCACTAGTGATGCTGTGTTGTGTTCGTTGTTGTGCTAGAGCGGTACAGTCTGTCATAATGTGTTCAATTGTTTGTGGTGTTTCCTGGCACAAGTGGCAGGTGTCGTCTGTGGAGCTGTCTAGTCTGTGTTTATATGTCCGTAAGTTGGGGTGATGTCCACATCGGAATCGTGCTAAGTTAACTCGATCCGATCTGCTCAGGTTGGTCTCTGACCTGTTAATGGGTGGCGGCCTCGCATGTTAATGGGTAGGACGGCATTCGGACAGAGTCGTGTCAGTGCTTTGTGGGTTAGGTGTATGTGTATGTGTTTTCTGTATTGTGTGATGTCTGTGGGGCGTGGTATGGAATGGAGTATTTGGTTGTAATGTCTCTCTGGTGTTACCTTAATGGTGCGAGGTGTTGGTACATGATTGTACATTGCATTGCTTTGTGCGTTGTTTTGTATTGTCTGTAAGGTGTTTATGTGTGTGTTTGAGATAATGGGTGGCCAGCATGGGCTAGCATAGTCCATAACTGAGCGAATATATTGTTTGTATATGAGTGATGTTGTTTCCTGCTGGTGTCCAAAGTTTGTGCCTGTTAGTACCCTAAGCGTGTTAAGTCTTGACGTATAATTGTTTTTAATGTCCTGAATGTGGTCTGCAAAAGATAATGATGTGTTGTATGTCACCCAAGTGTTTTGGTCCTGTGAGTGTGTGGAATGTTGGTCTTGTTTAGTGTAAGCTGTGGAATTATCTGGTGTTCTTTTGTGTTGCTTGTTAGCAAGGTGATGGTTGATTTTGTGGACGCTACTTTGAGTCTATTGTGTGTGAGCCAGTCTTTTATACTGTTTATGTATGTTTGTAGGCTATTTGTAGCGGTGTCGATGTTGTTGTGGGTGGATGTTAGAGTGATGTCATCTGCATATGATGATAAGGTAAGCTTGTTAACTATGGGTGTTGGAATGTCATGCATGTATAAGTTGAACAGTGTTGGTGAGAGAACAGGGCCTTGAGGGACCCCGTTCGGAAAAAGCTTGTTTTTGGATGACTTGCCATGATTTAAATGTGACATGTGAGTATCTTCCTGATAGATAGTTGCTCAGCCACCTTTTAGTGTCATTATGCATGTCTGTGTTGAGTATTTTGTTTATGAGAGGGAAGCGTGGGATAGCATCAAATGCTTTACTAATGTCTATTGTTGCTAATAGTGTACGTTGAGTTGTTCGTCTGGAGTTGATGCCACCCATGATGTGCTGTGTGAGGTTAGTGAGTAATGTCGTGGTTGAGTGGTGAGATCTGAATCCATGTTGAGTAGGTGATAGTGGTATGTGTGGGTTTTTGATTTGTAAGATTAGTCTTTCTGTTACTTTGGAAGGTGTGCATAGTAAAGTAATGGGTTTATAGAAGCTGGTTCTGTTGGATTTTTGCTTGGTTTGAGTAGTGTAATAATTTTACCTTGTTTCCATATGTTAGGAATAATACAGTGTTGGTATGAATATATGCTGATGTTTGTGAGAGCTAGTATTCCCTGTGGGCCCAAGTGTTTAAGGTGTATGTTAGATATGTTGTCTGGTCCAGTAGCCTTCGAATTCTTAATGTTTTTGATGATCTTGCGTAGTGATTAATTAGAATGTTAGCTTGTTGTGTATATGTCGGGATATTATTTTGGCTGTGACAGATAGCCGCGTGTGAGGTGTGAATGCCGCTGTTAGAGTGGGTAATGCTGTTTATAGTCTTGTAAGCCTGGATGTATCTGTGGAGTAGTTTAGTGTTGTTATGAATTCCCTAAATGTTTCTGTTTGTTTTTCTTTAAGTTTGTTGTTTATTTCTGTGTTGAGCTGTTGTATCTGCTGTTTTATGGCTTCTGTGTGTGGTGTTTGTGTGTTATGTTTGAGGTTGTTACGTTGCCTTATGAGGTGGGCTACTGTATTTCTCTAGTGTAATTTGGGTTGTATTTCCTAATGTTGCCCTTGGGTATGTATTTGTTTGCATTATTGATGATCTGATTGAATATATTGAGTGTTGTATTGATGTTTATGATGGGTGTTTTGTTTAATGTGGTGAAGTGTTCTTCAGTCTGTATTTTGAACTGCTCCCAATCAGCTTTCTTGTAATTTCTGTAAGTGTGCCTAAGGCTGTTGGGGCAGAGTGTAGAACGTGTTGTAATGATGATGGGCAGGTGGTGTGATGACAGTTGTTTTTCTGTTCTCTAGTGTGTATGTGTTGCTAGTGAGGGGGAACAGAACGTTATGTCTGGGGAGGAGTTTGAGTATCCTGCTTGATGTGGTATGTGTGTATGTTCTTCTATATTGCTAAGAATGAAGAGCTGTTTAGTTGTGTGGCTATGGTGGCGCTTCTGGCGTTGCTTTCGTTATGCAGGTACCAACTAGTGTCTTTAGCGTTGAAGTCTCCTCCTAAGATGACATTAGTGAGAGAGGCCAGATTGTGTAACTGTGGATTGTAATTGGCTGGCACCTGAGGTGAACTATCTGGTACAATGTAAATGTTCATGAGTGTGGTGTTGTTTTGCGCGTGTTTTAATGTTAACTGCCTGTATTTCTATCGTGTTACCTGCTTGGATTGTGTTTGTAATGTTTTGGGTGGCATCAGTGTAGCTAATGCTTTTACGTACGTAAGTGATGAGTCCACCTCCGTGACCCCCAGTACGATTTTGATGGATCGCCGTGAAGTCAGGGATGGCGGGTGTTTCGTATGTGCGTTTTAGTTTTGTTTCGTGTATAAGTACTATGGAATGTTTTGTTTGTGTACGAATTCCCTAAGCTGCATGATTTTGTTTGTGAGGCCATCTACGTTGTACTGTAATATGTTAATATTATGCTTCTGTGGGTTGGGTACGATTCGATGTGGCCGACTCGATGCGACTCAACTCGATGTGGCCGACTCGATGTCAGGACAACTCGATGTGATATCCCTAAGGGATATTTTCGTTAGTTTTAACGAAAATATCACAATTTAACCTAACCAATCGTCAAGGGCGTACAGTTGACCTAACCGGGCATTCAGTTAACCTACATTAAATACATAAAGAAAATGAAATCGACTTGGCCTGGCATCGACTTGGCTTGACATCGAGTTGTCCTGACATCGAGTCGGCCACATCGAGTTGGGTCGCATCGAGTCGGCCACGTCGAATTATCCCTGCCCCTGCTTCTGTATGTATCTCTTGGTCCTATTGTGTCTATGTCTTTGTGTATGGTGACATGTGTAAGTTGTAGTGGGGCCTGGATTAGTCTTAATGTCGCCGGAGAATAAGAGTAGTCCGGGGAGCACGTCCGGCATGCAATTGCTCCCAGTTAATGAAAAAAATAGCACGCTGGTATAGGTCCGGTCCCGGGAGCCGATCGGCACTCTAACCGTGCCACGTAACAGGCCGTGGACTGCCAGTCTGGCTAACCGTAGACAGCCCGCTGCACAGAGATTTGAGGAGGTTTGGCCACCAGCGTGTTGATGTCTTCGGTTTGACGTCGCCTCTTCTTCGCGTTGACGCGCTGGCGTGTCCCGTGCTGGAGGATAGCCACTGCTAGAAGCTTCCTCGTCAGCTGCTAACTTTTGGCTTTAATACTGGTGTAGATTCAATTATTACTGTGAATCTATTAAAAGAACATTCTCTGTTATTTTGTGTTTATCCTTCGTCTGCAATTTTGTGTTGCTCTCTTTGTTGGGGTTCTGAAATGTATTACCCGCCTGTTTGCTAAATTGCTCTAATATGGACTCTTTTTGTTCTCTTTCTTCTTCCTTTAATTTTCACTAGAATATGTTTAAAATCCAATACAGAAATCTTCTTGGGAAGAATTTACACATGTTAGAGTGCTCCTGATCCTCGTACACGCAACAGAGAGTAGCAGTCGTAAATTATCTGTTTTCATTGAATAGAATGAAAGAATTTAATCTGGATGTTGATAAATTCCTTGATAGTTTCAATAAATAAGTTTCGTCTAAACAATTTACTGCTGAAGAGAAAAATGACGAATGCTTACCATTTCTGCATTTAAAAATTCGAAGAGGCAAAATTCAATTCAAATTTGAAGTTTTTCGCGAGTCTTCTAATAATAACCCGTAATGTTCACTTTGATTCTGGCCATTACTCCTCGATAGAAGCTTCAATTTTTCTTCTATGTTTCTCAGAGCAATTAAGAGTT
Organism: Bathynomus jamesi; assembly: GCA_023014485.1. Classification (NCBI taxonomy): domain Eukaryota; kingdom Metazoa; phylum Arthropoda; class Malacostraca; order Isopoda; family Cirolanidae; genus Bathynomus; species Bathynomus jamesi. The sequence goes on along the minus strand of JAJOZX010006933.1, from coordinate 161,161 downwards.
GTTAGTCCTGAAATTTTAGATTGTGAATTATGGAATATTATGAACATTGTTATCGAACAATGTTATCCTATTCTATTTCTAGAAAATTGTTTAAGCAAAGCTAAAGACGTATTATAATATTGTAATTCAAAGGGAATTTTATCGTAAAAATATCCTTAGCCTTCCTTATAGGGTGGCCAGACGTCCGGCTTTAGGCGGACAGTCCGCCTTTTGAGCACTCTGTCCTTAGGGTGGCCATTTCCAAATTTCCAAAAAGGAGGACACTGCGTATTTGGCCGTACGTTAACATATATATATATATATATCTATATATATGTTAACGTACGGCCACATACACAGTGTCCTCCTTTTTAAATGGCCACCCTACTTCCTTACCATGTAAATTTTAAACATCTTCCGATCTTACTTAAAACAGTTGGAATTAACATAGTCTTTAAGTATAAAAATAGTGTTAAATCCCGCCCAATAAAGAGCAGCCCAGTTAATGAAGCTGGTTTTATCTACTCGAGTGGATATAAACAAATCGACTCGGTTTATATAAGTTAAAGTGGGAAAACTTTAGATGTCAGAGTAAAAACATAAATATGTGTGTGTAGGACGAAAATTAATTGCAATACACTGTTTAACTACTCGTATAGATAAACTCATAGCATTAATTGAGAAAGTTCTAAAGTTCTAAAGGCAACTGAAAGAAACATTCTAGGTTCAAGATGAATACACATTCTAGAGTCTAGAATGTGCATTTATCTATTTCATAAATCACTTCAATAGCAGTTCGGGAACGTATAATTTTTTTTTATGCAGGAAAGAAGGGCCAAGGGCGAAAGCCCCCCCCCCCCCCGAAAAATTTTCATATTCTTTCGAAACCTTTTTTTTGTGGTGTTAATTAATTATTAAATTTTATTATTTATATTAATAATAATTGACGGATTAATTGCAATATTTTTTGTAAAATAATTTGTAAAATTTTTTCACATACCTCCTTTTATTATGTCTTAAGTTCTATGGTGCATATATACATACTGTATATACCTTATTACACAAAGGTGAGACTTGTGAACCTCCCTCTAAAAGTGGATTGGTTAAGGAGAGAGTTGCTTTCTCGAGCTCTCTATTTTACATAGCCATGCAGGTCCACCGAGCTCATCTGGAATTGTCTTAAGCCAAGTATACACATCAACACCAGTCGTGTTCCCATTTTGAAAACTGGTTTAATGGTTTCGTCGTTCTGACGACAAAGTTATTTTCCTTCAGTGTGGACTGTGGAAGAATTTTCCTTTAGTTTAGGAAAACTACATTCTGCTTTTCCTGTTTTTCCACTTTTGATTAGATTGTTATAGTATTCAATTTGACATAAAAAATCAGATTATCAATTATTTTTCATGTGTAAGTTATTATAGATTGCTTCCTGCTTCTTTCCACTGAGTATAAATTAAAGTTATATAATCTTTCCTAGTAATTTAGCGTCTTTGTATCCACTGATTGATCTTGGATGCGAAGCTTCTCAATTTATTTTAAATCACTAATTTCCTCTTTTTTTTATGTGGGGACGTTAAGACTAATCAATATTCCCAGTTTTGTAGGATTAATATTTTCAATAAGGGAATCACTTGGCTAAACATTTTCTCATCAAATGCAGAGTTAGCAGGAAGAAAAACAGTAGGTATTTAGGCACGATCGCTGCTATTGGGAGTGTAGTGAATACTCTTATTTTAGTTTCAAGATAAATGTTAATTTTACCGTCTTGAATTTCGGAATAGCTATAAATTCATTTTAAATTAGTTACCCATCATAATTCAATTGTAAACCACATTAATACTAATTTTATGTATACTGTATTATTTTATTGTATGTAAACATAATTAATTATACCTCACAATTGTCAGTTAATTATTTATATTCAAATAATTATTTTAATCTAATACCATGTCCATTTTGCAAATAAATAATAGAAATCCAAGGGTTATATTTTCCATCCTTGGTACTGTCGCAGTTTCGCCTAACGGACTCAATACGGCTAGTGAGATAATCACTGGTTGGCACTTAACCAGCGGCAGTGCTTATGGCTACATCATCCAGGTTAACCTAACCGGATAGATGCGCTAGGGTCCCAAGCCGTAGCTTGCCTAGGTCCAACGACGACGACGACGAAAACCAACAATTGGTGACCCCGGAGTTGGATTCCCCCCTTTTACCCGAACGACTAGGACTAGACTGTAACGTCGTTCGTGCCATCACCCCCTTCACCCGAGCGACTAGGACCAGACTGTAATGTCGCTCGTGCCCTCTGCCCCTCACCCCTGCCCGTGCGCTCTGTGCCTGCGCTCGTCTCAACCTCCACTCCTTCGTTGGTAACTTGTCGTCTTGCTTGTACGTCAGCAAGCATAGGAGAAGATGCCTGACGACGCTGGTGCCATCTCCCACTTGAGCGTAAAGCTCCCCGTCTTCTGGCCGGGTGATCCATTTATTTGGTTCCACCAAGTGGAATCACAATTCAACTTGGGAAGGATCACCGCTAGCAGGACAAAATACGATCATGTTTTGTCCTCTCTACCAGCGAGCATCATCTCTGAAGTCCGTGACGTCATCGTGTCTACTTCCACGAGTGAGGACCCATACAACGATCTGAAGTCTGCCATCCTGTGCCGCACCACTGTCTCCGAGCGTGAGAAACTACATCAGTTAATCTCAAAAGAAGAACTTGGAGACCGTAAGCCCACTCAAATGCTGAGGGCTATGCAGTGCGCTCTAGGCGAACGCGCACAAACCTTCGATAAGGACATCTTTAGACAGTTGTTCTTGCAGAAACTTCCTCCATCAGCTCAGCGTGTCTTGGCCACTATGGATCCTGCTACTCCAGTTGATAAACTAGCAGAAACTGCCGACAAAGTAGTGGAGATTGACACAGCTCCGGTCAACAACGTGAACACACAATCGGAACTGGAGTTGAAAGTGGAAGAGTTAAGTCAACAACTCAACCACGTTTGTTCTCTGCTACAAAATCAACGGCAAAGAAGCCATTCTCGGTCAAGATTTACGAAGAGGCATCGTTCGAGTTCCGGGAAGATCTGCTTCTACCACTCTAAATTTGGAAAGAAGGCTAGGAAGTGCATCTCCCCTTGCAATTTTTCGTCGGAAAACCCCAGCAGCGAGTCCTAATGGCGTCTAGTACTCGCACTGCCAACCTGTTATTCATAAAGGACAGGAACTCTGGTGTCAATTTCTTGGTCGATACCGGAGCGTCAGTCAGTGTATTCCCTCAAAAATCTGGTCATACGCACTCGGAATCTCCGCCTCTATACGCTGCTAACGGTTCACGCATACCCACGTACGGTACTCAGTCGCGTGAACTAAACTTGGGCCTTCACCGATCCTTCAAGTGGATTTTCATCTGTGCTCAAGTGCAGCATCCCATAATCGGCGCTGACTTCCTCCAGCATTTCAAACTCCTGGTGGATCTTGACAAGCGACGCTTATGCGACCAGGCCACACTGCTTTCTGTTCTTGCCAAACAGGTTGCCCTTCCGGGCGCCTCGAACTGCACTTTCCCTCGTTTCCCCTAATTCCATGTACCAGTGCCTTTTCCAGCGATATCCAGGAATTCTTCAACCGATGCAGATGGGTGATACCATTAAGCACACCATTACCCATCACATTACAACAAAAGGTCCCCCTGTGTTTGCAAAACCCAGACGTCTTGCCCCGGACAAACTGAAAGCTGCCAAATCGGAATTCCAGCTTATGATAGATCTTGGGATAATAAGACCTTCCAAAAGCAGTTGGTCCTCTCCCCTACACCTGGTCCAGAAGAAGTCAGGAGACTGGAGACCATGTGGGGATTACCGGTTTTTGAATTCGACAACCATCCCGGACCGATATCCGGTACCAAATGTCCAAGACTTTACTTCTCTTCTCCACGGCAAATCTATCTTTAGTAAAATAGACCTCGTTAAGGCTTTCCACCACATTCCCGTAGAGCCTTCGGATATTCCCAAGACTGCAGTTTGTACACCATTTGGGTTATTCGAATTTGTGAAGATGCCGTTCGGGCTACGGAATGCTGCGCAAACCTTTCAGAGGTTTATAGATGAGGTCACCAGAGGCTTAGACTTTGTTTATGCCTACATCGATGATTTGCTTGTGGCCAGCTCAACGGAAGAGGAACATAAGGAACATCTTTCACTCCTCTTTCAACGCTTAGAACAATACGGTGTTACTATTAATGCATCTAAGTGTGTTTGCACAGCCAACCTTGGAATTTCTTGGTCACACGATTTCGCAGCACGGAATTACCCCCCTTCAGGACAAGTGTGAAGTGATAAAAAATTACCCTATGCCAAATAATCAGCGTGAGTTACGTCGGTTTCTAGGTTTGGTAAATTATTACCACAAGTTCATTAAAAACTGTGCCAGTGTTCTTGCTCATCTACACGCTATGATCACACACAAACGCAAGGTAACGAAATTGGTATGGTGTAGCGATAGTTTACAGGCGTTCGACAATGCCAAAAATGCTATCAATAGTGCATTGTCTCTGTCATTTCCTATCAGTGATGCCCCCCTAACTCTGTCTGACGGTCGATGCATCAGATGTTGCGATCGGTGGGGTGTTGGAACAAACCATTAACGGTCAACAAGCACCCATCGCGTTTTACTCGAAAAAGCTGCAGCCAGCCCAAACGCGTTATAGTGCTTTCGGACGTGAACTTCTTGCTATTTACTTAAACGTGAAGCATTTTCAACATTTCCTTGAAGGCCGAGAGTTTTGTGTTTTTACCGACCACAAACCTTTGGTCACTGTCTTCAATAAAAACAGCTGTAACCACTCTCCCAGAGTCATCAGGCAACTCGATTATATCTCGCAATTTACCACAGATATCCGCCACATCAAAGGTGTCTTGAACACTCCAGCGGATGCACTTTCAAGAATAGAGATTACTTCTGTTACCCTCAGCTCTACACTGTGGAATGCTATTGCACAGGATCAAGATAAGGATACGGAACTACAAGACCTGCTCAGAGAAGACTCCACTCACTCACTTTCCCTCAAGAAAATGAGTATGCCAGGATTGTCTGTGCCCCTCTATTGCGACGTATCAACAGCTGCTATTCGCCCTTATGTCCCTCCATGTCACAGACAAGCAGTCTTCACGGATCTTCATAAGCCCTCCCATCCTGGTATCCGTGCTTCGCAACACCTGGTTACCTCTCGCTTTGTTTGGCCCTCGATGCGGAAGGATGTCGAACATTGGACCAAAACGTGCCTTGCCTGCCAGCGTGCCAAAGTCCAAAGGCACACCAGGTCCCCCTTTGACGCATTTCCGCCCCCATCCCAGCGATTTGAGGTAATTCATGTAGACATTGTTGGCCCTCTTCCAGTGATTCAAGGCCAACGTTATCTGCTCACCTGTCTCGACCGCTTTTCCAGATGGCCTGAAGCCATCCCACTTCCTGATATCGAAGCGGACACTGTTGCAAGAGCCTTTCTTCATGGATGGGTATCAAGATTTGGATTGCCGACAAAAGTCATCACTGACCAAGGTCGCCAATTTGAGTCTTCGCTTTGGAAGAAGTTTACCAGCTTGTTGGGTACAGTACATGCGCATACCTGTGCGTATCATCCGCAAGCTAACGGCCTCGTCGAACGCTTCCATCGCCAGCTGAAGTCATCCCTTATGTGTCACGAAGACTCCCATTGGATGGATAAGCTTCCACTCGTGTTGCTTGGTATTCGCTCTGCATTTAAGAGTGATCTGAAGACTACAGCTGCTGAACTAGTCTATGGAACAACACTGCGGCTACCAGGTGGCTACTTCACTGCAGGGGATAAGTCATGTGATCCTACGGAATTCGCTCAAACACTTTCCTCTCACATGCAGTCCCTTCAGCCTGTTCCCCCTCGATTGACTAGCCAACAGAACATCTTTGTTTCCCCAGCCCTCCAGTCTTGCACCCACGTTTTCGTTCGTGTACCTGTCCCAAAACGGCCCTCCAATGTCCATATGACGGGCCCTATGAAGTTCTCCGACGTACGCGCAAATCATTTCTCATCCAGCGCGGTTCCAAGGTCGACAAGGTTTCTATCGATCGTCTTAAGCCTGCGTTTTTGGAATCAACCTTAAGCGAGGTACATGTAGCTACCAAAAAGGTCCAGGGGAAATCTGTGTCGTTCGGAACTCTTTGAACTTCCTCTCTGGTGGGGGAGTGTGTAGTGAATACTCTTATTTTAGTTTCAAGATAAATGTTAATTTTACCGTCTTGAATTTCGGAATAGCTATAAATTCATTTTAAATTAGTTACCAATCATAATTCAATTGTAAACCACATTAATACTAATTTTATGTATACTGTATTATTTTATTGTATGTAAACATAATTAATTATACATCACAATTGTCAGTTAATTATTTATATTCAAATAATTATTTTAATCTAATACCATGTCCATTTTGCAAATAAATAATAGAAATCCAAGGGTTATATTTTCCATCCTTGGTACTGTCGCAGTTTCGCCTAACGGACTCAATACGGCTAGTGAGATAATCACTGGTTGGCACTTAACCAGCGGCAGTGCTTATGGCTACATCATCCAGGTTAACCTATACCGGATAGATGCGCTACGGTCCCAAGCCGTAGCTTGCCTAGGCCCAACGACGACGACGACGAAAACCAACAGGAGGAAGGATATAAGGGTTTATATCCTCGTTACGCCGTTGGAGCACTGTCTTTTTTCTTTCTCTTAATGAAACATTTAACTATCAATTTCATTTTGATTTCGTTTTTGAGGCTGGTTTTGTGTATTCAAGGTTTATTTTTGTCTTTTACCTTTGTACTTTCCAACGCTTCTGTGAATTGAAAGGGAATTCGTAAAAAAAATTAAAAGCAGCAGGAAAAAGGTCAATTTTTAAAATATAGTTTCGAGATATAAAAAAAGTAACCTTAAAAATTAAAAGTGGTTCTTTAAACTAAAAAAAAAAAATTCCCACTCTTAATTAAAAAATTTGAGTATCAAAGTTCGGCTGTTCAAGTAATAGCCAACATAAAACATTTAGCATAAGCGATAAAGTTTTAATAAATAATATCTATACTAACGTATGGATCATTTTAAGATAATTCTATACTTCAATACATACTTCTAAATTACATTTGCTCTCTTTATAACGAGAATTTTTATTTTTTTACACTCTGATATGGTTTCCGTCATTAATTCGAACAGAGCCATTACTTCAATTGTTAACCCATAACATAATTAATAATAGTAATATTAATAAACAATGAAAAATAAACAATTATCCTCCTTAACTCGTAAAACCAAGGATTTAAAAGCATATAACTTGAATTGCATCGCCACATTCGCATCGAGGAAGGAAATTCTATATAAATTCTATATTAGTATTAAAAGGAATTCGTATAATGTAATATAAACTTTAAAGATAAATACGAATGGGTATAACGTGAATATTAGTTTATAACATAGATATGCCCAACGGTATTTTCTCCTTTTCTTTCTATGGCGGGGCGTTTTTGCGGTTGGTCGCTTACTGCATAAAAAAATTCTTTATATCTTCTCCTTATAAGATTAGTGCTCATAGCTCATTGGGTAACAGTTTTCCTACAAGCGAAGTGAAGTCACTGATAAGGTCGGGGGTTCGAATCCCGTTGATGTTGGTAATAATAATAATAATAATACAGGAGTTAGAGCAATGAGACACATTAGTTGGCCTGAGCGCTGTGCCACTCTTCATTAGTTTTTATTTTCCTCTTTATAAGTCGTGTATAAGGTATTTCGGGTTGTAGACAAACATTTAACATGTTAATATCTAACTATTCGTTAACAACATTCGACATTTTAATGTTAATAAAACGGTCAACATTTACAGTAACGTTTTTGGTTCAGAATTTTGATTACCTCCCGTTTTTGTCCAGTGCGTGACCTCACCTTCCACTCGCGCAATAATCCTCCAGTTAATCGGCGAATTCCACGTATATCACCACATATTAACTCTTTAATCACAAAGTAGATAGAATCCGTTATTATTATAGTATAAATTGTACGTATGGACTATTAATATGAACGGCTATATTATTTAGGTTCCTTTTTTTAAAAAAGCTTTACATTTTATTAATGTTTCTTATCTCACTATATTTTGTAATGTCTTTCTGCTAATTATTCTCGTTCTTCGCAAACGTGGGTTATGTCGTGGTCAATATCGTAATACTGTTTCCCGTCGATCAGTTAAGTTAAGCGACAGTGGGTCTGGAGAGTAGTTGGATGGAGGACCGTCCTCTAGGTTCAAATGATGTAGGCACTCTTTGTTCGTATCCCGCGTAACGCTATAGATCCTGTCGAACATTATTATGGTCTTCCCGATACATACATCCTTGAATTGTAACTATTTTATATAAATTCTGATTGTTACACGCACTACTTAGTGTCCTCTACGAGTATCGTATAAAGATTTGCTTACCGTAGTAAAGAAAAAGGTAGGGAATTACAGGTTGACAAACTCCTAAAGATCCACTCTAGGTCAGTCCAGAAAAGAAACGAATAAGGAAAAAATCACAATCATATTTATTACCACCTAAAATTAATTTCATTGAATTGGTCATTCATTATCGACTACAAAGAAGTTTGAAAGTCAAATTGTGACGAATGAGACAATTTAAATTATATACACTTTTATTTTCGATGACATCAATAAAACACCGTTGGCATCCGACCTTAAAATACGATACTATAAAACAATTGCAGCCAACATTCGAATATTCAACCTCGAACACATAAAATAAAATTTAAAAAGATGCATAACTGTCTTCTTTGTCGACAAAAGAAGAGATTAAAAATTCTTCTTGCAAGATCAAAACGTCGCGCGGAGGTTTACCTGGATAGGCGTCACTGAAAGAGCTCTCCGTAAACACCTTCACCAGGTGTGACTTAAAGGAAGAGAACCGTAACCACACTATAGGCACACACACACACACACACACGCACACACAGACACACACACACACACACACATATATATATATATATATATATATATATATATATACCGGGTGTCCGAGAATTATCTGTACAATTTTTGGTTGTTATTAAAAGTCAACCATGAAGTGTAGAAATTCCAGTTTGTCCCATTTTACAGAGAATCTCATTAAGTTTTTTCTGATACCACGTTTTGACAAGTTTTTTAGAAATGTACGCGGGTGACAGACATTGATGATTTAAAAGCAAGAATCACAGCTGCTATTGAGCGAATTGATGTGGATATGCTGCAGCGTACATGGCAACATTTGGAGTATCGATTGGATGTTTTGCGAATCACTAATGGTGCACATATCGAATGTTTGTAACAACGTTACTTTAATAAAAGAAACTTTTGAAAATACAGATTCTAAATAATCTTGTTTAAGAATTTTACGTGTGTTATCAAGAATTTTATTAAAAGATGAAATTGTACAAATAATGGTCGGACACACTGGAATTTCTAAAAAATTTGTCACAACTTGGTATCAGAAAAAACTTAATGAGATTCTCTGTAAAATGGGACAACACTGGAATTTCTACACTTCATGGTTGACTTTTAATAACAGCCAAAAATTGTACAGATAATTCTCGGACACCCTGTATATATATATATATATATATAACGGGTGTGCCATAAAAAAGGGTACATTTTAAAAAGGCTACAAAATCAACATTTTTCATTTAATTTTAATAAAACTTGTACCCAATAAGACATATGTATTTATCTATAAGCAAACAAGTTTTCAGACTAAAATATCGAATAATTCGAATTCTATCAACATTTAACGAAAGAGTATGATTTTTCTACTTAACATGCAAAAATTATTAAACCATTTTAATATTTTTTATAAAAAATAATTTTTAACGTAAAATTTACCTGAAATTATTCAAAAAATTGTTCGAAATGCTTTCCTTCCATTTCAATAACTTTTTTTTTATTCTTGGCCGGAATTCATGTATGGCTCGATTTACTTGTTCGTGTGGAAGCTCTTCCCATTTTTGAATGATGATCTCGCGTAAATGAGCGACATCTTTTACCCTAGTGCTGTAGACTCGCTTTGCTAAGTTCTCCCATATTCCGGCCAAGAATAAAAAAATTATTGAAATGGAAAGAAGGCATTTCGAAATTTTTTTTAATAATTTCAGGTAAATTTTATGTAAAAAATTATTTTTATAAAAAAATATTAAAAAGGTTTAATAATTTTTGCATGTAAAGTAGAAAAATCATATTCTTTCGTTAAATGTTGATAGAATTTGAATTATTTGATATTTTAGTCTGAAAACGTTTTTGCACATAGATAAATACATATGTTTTATTGTGTAGAAGTTTTATTAAAATTAAATGACAACTATTGATTTTATAGCCTTTTTAAAATGTACCCTTTTGTTTGTAATACCCGTTATATACAAGGGGGTGGGCCAAAAAACTATTACCCTGATTTTGAACAACATAATTTTACCGTTCTCTAATGTTATTTGTACAGAAAATATATGTGTCCTGTATAGAATTTCATGGTGTTTCTTGTGGTGAAGTTGGATTTTTGCTAACTGTAACCATTATTTTGTAATTCGCTGTTATACAGACACGGGTAGGAAAACTTTGTTTCTATACAGTTACCTAATTGAGTCCAAGATTATGCGGAATGTGCCCTCCTCCATTATCAATGCACGCTTGCAGCAGTGATTACACAATAATTACACGTACACGATGGACAATAGACAGTAAATCAAAGAATATTATATTGCCCCTTTACAAGTCCCTAGTCAGGCCTCATTTAGAATATGCCGTTCAGTTTTGGTGCCCGTATTTGCGTAAGGATATTGAGAGGTTGGAAAGGGTTCAGCGTCGCGCCACGAAACTAATTCCGTCATTGCGCAACAAGTCTTGTCTTACGAAACTAGGAGATTAAGGGAGGAGCTTATTGAAGTTTTCAAAATCGTTAATAAAATCGATAACGTAAATTTTGACAAACTGTTCACTTTCGATAATAGCAATACTCGTAATAACGGATTTAAGTTGCGTGGTAGATGTTTCATTACTAACATCGCTAAAAACGTTTTTACGTTTAAAGTAATTGATAAATGGAATAATCTTCCCGTGTCCGTCGTGAACTCTACCAGCGTTAATGTGTTTAAGAACCGTTTAGAGAGGCAATTTAAAAATATTAACGTTGTTTAAAATGAAACAATTAGCAACAGGGGCTCTGGGGGTGATGGTCGAGGATGAGTCTGTTGACGATTAATGCCAGCTTGTGCATGCCAGCGTGTGATATGCCAGCACTAAAATTATTATCAAAAAAATAAATAAAAAAACTTAGCCTAACACGAACGTAGATGTAGCTCGTAGCGTAAACTAACCCACTTTTTGTTATACTCTTCTTACTTTTTTTTCCTCTCTTTACTTGCATGTCTGTAGTTTGCGTGGTATGACAGTGTTTGAGTTAAAACTGTGTTTGTATGGTTTGTAAGCGTTCTTATTTTACTTCTTGTCATCTTTACCCCTTTCCTATTCTCTTCGACAATTTTTCCGACTTGTTGGCAGTGGCCGGCGGATGATGATGGTGAGTCTTTCTCTTTTTCTGAATGAATGTTAACCCACGAATGATAGGTTTTGCTACTTATTTAACCACTTATTCTCCTCTTTTAACCCCCTACTCTTTCCTTTCTCTCGGGCTAACCTTAGAGTGGATCTTAGGGTCTTTGTTAGCCTTAGCTTCTGTAGATCTGTAGATTTTGATCAACGAAAACAATCTCTGACTTCCCTAACTTTGAACTAAAGATGGAAATCATGACTTTTTGAGAAAAATGCGGACGTTCCCTGCAAAGTCGATCTAGACTGATCCTGTCTTCCATAAACTCGGTCATTTTGTGTGTTTATTGTTGAAGCAACCGTAAAGGTCTTCTCGTCGCTGAACCATATTTTCGACACTTCTCTGTCTGGGAATCGATCTAACAGAGCACGACATTTTTCAACTCTTGCTTGCTTATTTGATGCAGAGAGCTTATGAACTTCGACTCTTTTAAAATATTTCTGACCCAGATCATCTTTTACTATACGACGAACACGAGAGCAAGAAATATCAGTAGTTTTTGAAATTTCTCTAACGGACTTGTGGGTGTTGGGCCGTTCTTCTTGACTGCATATCATGGATGAAACCGTGTCAATATCTTCCTCAGTACGTGATGTTTTTGGCCTTCCACTGATTTCTTTTCGTTTGGTCGACCCTGTGATATCGATTTTCTTTATGAGATATTGAAGTCCATGTATCGTCTATCATTTATTTGGAAACGCTTTCTTCATTTGTTTCGCACGCCAGTGTTTCTCCTTACGCAGGTTCAATATCAATGCTTCATCTTCCAAAGAGTATTTCATTATGTTATAACTTGTTTACCAGCTATAGCAGAATGATGGTCTTGAGTACTATGAGCGCAAAAGGGTAGAGTGCAATTGCAATGTCGCAAATGTTGATCACTGTTACAAAGGCGAGGAGGGGAAATGTTGCAAAGGGGATTTCAAAGGGGGAGGGTGATGTTGAAAAGGGGATGGAGTCTTTGGGGGAGAAGGTGAGATGTCCTCACCCCCCGAAAGAGAAACTCTAACCTAAGCCTTATAGTCCAGGCAATCTAGAGCAAAAATAGCTTCAACCTGGGCAAAATTGCTTCAGAAGCTTTCTAAACTGTTTCCAGCTCAGGAACCATTGCAGAATAACATATCCAAAATCCGACAAAATTGGACCCCGGGAACACCCCCAAAAATGAAATTCAAAATGGCGGACTGGCAGTTTCCTACGAAATACAATAAATTTTAATTTCGATTTGTAGAGAGAGTTATGACGCTTTTCTTGATCAGTAAAATGTTTTAAAACACATTTTCGTTTCTAAATTAACCTATATGACACTAAAAATTGTATTAGGCGGCAGTATTAAACTATGACGTCACGTAATGTAAATAAAATATACTGTATGGAGTGTATGTGAGAATGGACATTGCTACATCTTTATAAACTTATATTATATACAACTCTTTAATTCCTACTACCCACTATCAAATCTGCGTATTTGTGCTTGTCATTTTCTTTAAAACTGTTATTATGTACTCCTTTTAAATACTGCAACACAGTTTATTAATTTGTGTTTTCTGTTTCAGACTGACTCGGTGTACGGCTGACTCGGTGTGCGTCCGCCTTCAAGAATGCAGACCCCTGAAGAATTGTGCGTGATTTGTAAGGAGAAATTGGACAGCGGACAGGAAGTGGTTCACATCTCGCAAAAAGGAGCAGATGGTATAAATGCATCCAGCCGCAGCCGTGGAAGCGATGTTGTTGCAACAGCTGGAATAAGTGTTCACGTTGTATGTAGGAAAAGGTTTACGGATAAAAAGACCATTGAAATAAAGAAGCGACAGACCGCAGCCGAGGCAATACCAAGGAAAAGTGCTCGTTTTCATGAATACGCATTTTCCAGTGCTACTCACTGTTTGTTTTGTGATACCTTTGTGGACTTTTTTTCCAAACACAAACCAAAATCAGAGCATGTCAAAATAAGAACTACAGAGTTCTCCGAAACCATAAAAAGGTGCTGTGAAAGCCGCTGCGATGAATGGTCGTTTAATGTAAAAGGCCGTCTGGAGTATTATCTTCGTGATCTTCCTGCTGCAGATTGTGTCTACCATCACACCTGCAGCGTAAATTTTCGAAGTGGAAAAAACATTCCTCGCGCATACTCCTCCGACGATCATGATTCGAAGAAAGGGAGACCAACTAATGAAGAGCAACACCAAGCATTCCTTCAGACCTGTGCTTACCTGGAAGAGAATGATGATGAACAACTGTTGATTGGAGACCTAATTTCCAAAATGGAGGAATATCTTCAAGGAAGTCAGAGCTCTGTCTACGAACGCAGGCACATGAAGAGAAAGCTTTTAGAACGTTACGGAGACAAGATCATAATATCAGGTGAAAGTGGGAAGGCAGATGTAGTAACACTACGAGAGACAGCTAATGAAATTCTTATAGATTATCACAAAAAGTCGAAAGAATGTGATATAGATATAGAGCTACAGAAGATTTACCTAGTAGAAGCTGCTGCAAAAATAATCAGAAGTGATATCAAGTCTGTCGACTCGCCTAGAAAAGATGTGTATCCATCTCCAAATGACATCACTGCAGAAAGTGCTCTTGATTACATTCCCAACAGTCTGAAATTGCTATTATCAAAAGCATTTGCGGGACAGGATGCTTCAAGAAAAATAGGTGCAATTGGGCAGAGCATTATGCAAGCAACCCGTCCTAGAGGATTACTATGTCCACTACAGATCGGTTTGTCGGTTCAGCTACACCACAACTTTAGGTCAAGGTACCTTATTGACGTTCTCCATCAGCTGGGTTACTGTTCGTCGTATGCAGAAGTAACAAGATTCGAAAGAAACGCGGCGCTGGCAAGTGGGTCTGGCTCTTTTACTGTTGATGAAAACACTGCAGTCCTTCTAGCAGCAGATAACGTCGATCATGATGTCTGCACTTTGGATGGGAAGAATACCTTTCATGGAATGGGTATGATTGCCGCAATAACTCCGAAGATCAAGATCCACCCTTCTATTCACAGGCGTAATGTTGGTGACAATGACATTAAGAAGATTGCAACCGTTGACATTAGGGAATATAGACACGCGAGAAGCATGTTGAGGGACATCTCATTCCGCGAACTTCCAGTACCCACTGCCACCATAAGTCGACTTAGTCTTCTCTGGCAGATATCTTCAGCAGAAAGATCAGGTCCAAGTTGGTCCGGAACAATGCAGGCAATTCACGGTGGATCAAGTGTCTCACATCCAGGTGTGGCGTCGATCACGTTCCTTCCCATCATAGATATGTCGCCAACTGACATGACCTGCATATTTTCGACATTACTATATTTGAGCAAGATAGCACGCGATCAAAAAGTCCCATGCATTATTACCTTTGATCAGCCTTTGTTCTGGAAAGCTTCCCAAATCATCAATGAACAGAGAGACCTGCAGGACATTGTTTTAATGCTGGGATCATTTCACACTCTGATGAATCTTTTGGGAGCAGTCGGTACTCTTATGAATGGTTCAGGATTGTCTGAAGTACTTCAAGAAATATACGGACCAAATGCCGTGCAACACATGATGTCTGGAAAAGCTGTTTCAAGAGCGATACGTGGTCATATGATAGTAGATGCAGCTCTTAGTACCTTACTAGTCGCAGACGTTTTCCCTCGTAATGAAGATGGAACTCCTCATGACCTCCATAAGGAAGCTTGTGACCTGCTCGACGATGTTATGACCGCCAAACAATCAGTTGAGGATGTGGAATCTTCGAATGCATTGTCTCAGATTGCTACCACTTTGGATGCGAAGAAAACTGACCTACAATCTACTTCGCAAACAAGTCAACTCTGGTTGGAATATCAGCGAATGATCAACATTGCACGTTCCTTGATAACAGCAGACAGAACCGGCTCGTGGGATTTGCACTTGCAAGCTATGCTGGAGACCATCCCCATAATTGCAGCAGCCGGACATCACAATTACTGAAATCGATATACCTGTACCTGCAGAAAATGTTAAGTTTGCCTTCTGAAAATCCAGCCGTTAACAAAATGTTCCAGGAAGGTAAGTTTGTGGTAAGAAGAAGCGACAGATTATGGGCCGGACTCGGCACAGACCTGGTGATAGAACAAGTACTAATGCGTTCCCTGAAAAGCAGAGGCGGACTGACACGCGGAAGTGGATTTACAGACATCCAAAGGACAACGTGGCTCTTTTCTATGCCTCTGTGTTCCACTTATAACTTAGCAATGCAGGAATACACCAGAGTTTTGTTGGAAAGTAGTGAACAGCACAAGGAAATGAGGGGAAGTAGACAAATCAGGGACAGTAATGACATGAAGAAAGTACTTGAACGTCTGGAATCCTTATCCCCATTCCATTCTACCTCGGGTCTCTGCAACATTGTAACAGGGCTAACTGCTGATCCTGGAGTTAACGTTCATCAATTGCATTCAATCGGTACGAACATTGTCGTAAAAATGATTGGGAAACAAGCCTTTACATATTCTGCCAAAAGATCTGACAAAGTGAAAACACTAGGATCTGCTTCTGCCGTTGTGATCACTGATGCTTCAGATATAGAAGTAGATCCTGCACTACTGTTTCAGAGAATGATGACTGTTGCCACTGGCGGAGACATGAATCTTGAAGATGTCATGTGTTACGAACTGTGTGCATATCCTCCTGCATTGTTCGAATCACGAAGTATCTTGAGGAAACCCGATAAGTCTCAGCTAGCTCATGCAATAATCAAATACACTGACACTTTACGCATGGAAGAAGTTCAAGAAATTCAGTGCACAGACCAGTACGTATTGGATGGTGGATCTCTACTACATCGTGTTTCCTGGCGTCAAGATGAAACATATGACAGCATCGCCAACTCATATGCCGATTTCACTCTGAAAACATATGGAAAAGCAATCATTGTTTTGATGGCTACAGCAGCTCTCCTACGATCAAGGACATGACCCACAGAAGACGCAGCACCAAGACAAGCAGAAATGTGAATCTCAGTCCAAGCATGAAGTTTGTTGGCCAGAAGGAACACTTCTTGGCTAATGAAAACAACAAGCAAGCATTTATTTCCCTCGTAGGTGAGATGTTGAAGAAGCACGGGTGTACTGATCACAACGCAGATGGGGATGCTGATGTGGACATCGTTCGTGCAGCAGTTTCCTCATCAGAAAATGCAACTACAACAGTAATAGGGGAAGACACCGACTTGCTGATTCTCCTTCTGTACCATGCCAAGGACAGTGGTTTCAAGTTGTACTATCGCAGCGATATAAGACGGGGACCATCTCCTAATCCTGTGTATGATATTCTCAGCATTCAATCATTGTTAGGCAATGACATCTGCAAGTATCTCCTGTTTGTGCATGCTTTCACGGGCTGTGATAGCACATCCAGAATTTTTTCGATCGGTAAAGCCAAAGCATTCGACACACTGATGAAGGTGGCTGAACTCCGTTCAGTTGCAAATACATTCTGTTCTGATTGTTGCCAACACTCTGACATTGAAGCCGCTGGAAGAAAGGCAATGCTTCTGTTGTATGGCTGCAAAACACTTGAATCCACTAACGCACTACGTCATCGAATGTTAGTTGAAAAGGTAGCTACAGCTAAATCTTTTGTTACACCCGAACGTTTTCCACCTACCGATGCGTCCACAAAGTACCACAGCTTTCGCACATACTTTCAAATACTAATCTGGAAGTCCACAGAAGAGAAGATCGATGCAGAACAGTGGGGTTGGTATGTAAAGAATAATTCCTACTACCCTACAGCCTGCGCCAAGCCACCAGCTCCAAATTATCTACTCAACATGATCCGCTGCTCCTGCAAGACGAAATGTGCTACTTCAAGATGTGGATGCAAGCGTAATGGAATGCCCTGTTCAGCCGCTTGTGGCGAGTGCCAAATCAGTGGTTGCGATAACAACCCAAGTACCGGTAATCTATCCGATGATAGTGACGAAGAGGATTAATTTCTGTATGTTTGTGACCAGGTATCACTTCTGTAATGAACATAACTTGAAACTGGGAAAAAAAATAATTGTTGTATTATTGATTATAAAAATCTGTAAAAAGCTATACAACATTATATTTGCGTAATAACTGGTTGTGTTGTATATTGTTGAATTATTAAAAACATTACAACTGAAAGAAAAAGCATCAAATGTATCTCTATAAATAAAAGCGTAAATTATATATATATTTTTTTTTTCGTAGGAAACATCCAGTCCGCCATTTTTAATTTCATTTTTGGGGGTGTTCCCGGGGTCCAATTTTGTCGGATTTTGGATATGTTATTCGGCAATGGTTCCTGAGCTGGAAACAGTTTAGAAAGCTTCTGAAGCAATTTTGCCCAGGTCTAACTACAAATTGCCTGGACTATTAACCTAAGGAGAGAGAAGAGACCATGTGTTCGCCTGGCCCCCATCCAGACGCATTATGACAGTACGGAGGACCAGCATCTGTTATATAGATGGTCTGGAGTTGCCAGATCCCACTTTTATTTCTGGAACGGTTGCCAGTTATTTATTTATTTATATAAGCAGGGTTACCAGAGAGCACTATTTATTTATATATATATAGATGAGTTGCCAGATACCACTTTTTAGTTCTGGAACGGTTGTCAGTTACTGTATTTATTTAGTTATATATAGATGAGGTGCCAGAAAGCACTATTTATTTATTTATGTATGCAGGGTTACCAGGCAGCACCATTTATATTAATTATGATATTTATTAAAGGCAAGAGCGAGGGAGACGTGCTCCTTAAATTTGCTCAGCAAAAGAACTAATTAAAGCACATTATTTATTTAATTAACAATAAAAGAACAATAACAGTACACACATTTATATTATTATTCTATATTTTTTATAAAGAAAATTCCGCGATATCAAAGTAGATGCAAAGAGGAATCGCAGGTCTTTACTCATTTGTTTTTTATTTTTAAACTAATTTCAATTAGATTTAATTCGTACTTTCATTCTAGTATATTAAATTTGACAATAAACATTATAAATATTCTCATAGAATAAAATTTTAACAATGTCTACATACGTTTGTCAAACCTCTTGTCGGGGAGATAGAGTGTAGTATTCTATACACAACAGGTGAATCGCAGACCAAAAACTAAAAAGGTTACAATGGAATGTGGTTTGACCCACATTCATCCCAAAAACTGTTTTCATCTCATATCGCTCGTATTATTATTATCGTCATTATTATTACTATTCTACATTTTTTTCAAAATTAACACACACGCACTTTGGAAGTACTCAACAATTGCAATTGATTAAAATTACTTTTGTTAGTCAAGGTAAAACTGAATTTAAAAATTATATTATATTATATATATATATATATATATATATATATAGGGATTCTAAAATTTTAAGATCAAGTGAATTAGGAGCAGACGACAAAATCGCAAAGTAGTCCTGGGGGCACGGGTGGTCATGGGTCTCTGAATGATGCCGAATAGCAGAGGATTCAGGAGTGGAAAGAGGGCGAGAAGTTCGATAAGAAAAACCCAAATGCTTCGAAATCCTAAGTTTTAACTGTAGGGCAGTCTGCCCCACATAACGACTTTGGCAGGTCGCACATGTATATAAATAAACAACAAAGGATCTCAAAAGCACGGGGAGGTGATCTTTATGGCGAAAAAAGGATTGCAGAGAATTAGAATTAGAATTAATGATTATAAAGTCGCATTGAGGGAAGTGTCTGTCCAAAATAGAGTGGACATCTTTATTAAGTTGAAAAGTTTGGTCTAAAAATGGAAGCTTAAGATAAACCTTCTGTTTCGGAACCATGGAGTGAATTATTTTAGGTGAATATAGGTTATTTAAAAATTTAGAAATTAAAGCCTCAAAAGTCAAAGTACAATAAAAATTATAGTTGAAAAATCTCTTAAGATACTGAATTTCTAAGTCAAATAAAGACCAACTTGAACAAAGGTGATAGGCTCTAAAAATACGACTTTTAATACTAGCCAGCTTAAAACTAAGTGGAATATTGCTGAAAAAATGAGTACCGAGTTGGGTAGTAGTTGGTTTTCTGTATACTTGTGTTGAGAAGCCTGTACTTGTTTATTTATGGTAACATCAAGAAACGAAATTTTATTTTATTGTTCTACTTCCATAGAGAATTTAATATTAGGATGCTTAGTATTAATGTAATTTAAAAATAAAGGGGCATGATCTTTATGCTTAAAAATGACAAAACAATCATCTACATAACGTTTAAATAAAATAGGTTTAAAATTAAGCGGGCAATCCCTCAGCCACTTTTCCTCGTGAAAACAAAGAAAACTGTTAGCAAAGCGGACCAAGGGGCGAACCCATTGCCATTCCCTCGTGCTGGTGGAAAAGTTCCTTATTAAAAAAGAATATAGTATCCTGGACTGATAACTTTAAAAGTTTTGAAAACAATTGTCTGCTTAATCCCAAAATGTCATTAGTAGAACCAAACAAAGAATTTATAAAATATCACAAGTTTCTAAAACAGGTACATTGGTAAACAAAGACTGAACATCAAAGGAAGCCATGAAACAATCCTTAAACTTCAACTTGGTGACACAATCAACAAATTCAAATGAATCTTGCAAAATGAAATGAGAACGTGTGAGAGGGTCTAAAATTGGGACCAAAAATTTTGCGAGGTTATAACTTGGTGTGTTTATGGCTGCTAGAATGGGACACCCACACACACACACACACACACAAAGGAGAAAATTAAACGTTATTTAAAAAATGAATTATTTCATAATTATCGACAAGTAATTAAAGGATGGCATATATTCAAATACACATAATAAATAAAATAAACATATCTTTACGCTAGAACATTTTTAAATGACTGTACTTTCAAGTTCCTTATAAAGGAAGCAGGATTTATTAAATACCACCACGGAATACGTGTTCCAAAAACCATTTTTCGAACTATGAACCAAATCTGAGAAAACTTTTGTCGCTTAGCCATTTCTTCCTAGAAGGTCTTCAATTAACTTAATACCAAATTAGTATGAAAGAATTCTCGATAGTAATTACTGTAAACTGCAAAACCATCGCGATGTAAGAATGCATTCAGTAAGGTTTTCAGATAGTTACTATTTCTGTCACATGTACTTCTCTACTATTAGGAAAATACTCTTATTGTAAGTATTTGACTGATTTTAGTATGAAATGCAAATAGTGTAGAGGAAATGTTTACAACTTCTGAAGGCAGCCCGTTCCACGTGTTACAGATCTTATAGGTAAAGTAATTCCCACAAACACTAGTGCTAACCCGTTTCAAATCCAACTTCCAACTATTGTTGCGAGTTGAGTTATCATTTAAACTAAACATGCTTCTAAAATCGACATCGTCGAACCAGTGTAATTGCTTGAAAACTTCGATGAGTTGATAGCCAGCCTCCGAGTTTCCAGCAAAAACAAATTCAGGGTACTTAAGCGTCGATTGTAGCCCATATGCCTAACGGAAGGAATTACATTTGTGGCCATCGCCTGGAATCACTCCACCCTGTTAATCTTTCCTGAGGGTGGGCGACCAGAACTGCACAGCATATTCCAGGTGCAGGCGAACCGGGGAATTGTACAGACAGAGCACAATCTCTGTTTCCGAAACGAAATTACCTCCTGATATAACTCAACAGCTTCTGGGCTTTCTTTTCCATCTCTACGCGCTGTTTGGTAAACTTAAGGTCGCTGCTAATTAGCACACCCAAGTCCTTTTCCAAATCAGTGCATTTTCCCAAGTTAAACGGCATTTGCCATTTTTCGAACCACTCTCCTATCCGACGTAGGTCCGCAGAGAGAGAGAGAGAGAGAGAGAGAGAGAGAGAGAGAAGCGTGTAGTACTCGATATCCGGGCAATCAACGCGCCTGATTCGGATATCCGGGAAAGGGGAGGCAGGTTGGATGCCAAAATTGCAATTAATTTATTGTTTCATTTATGAAGTTTCGGAATATTACTCGGTATAAATACTTGCGGCGCACGCGCGCGTACACACGCACACACACAATGTTGCAAAAACACAGGGTGTTTTGTTCGATGATTTTTTTGTGTATGCCATAGAAAATCGAATTATATATATATATATACACCTTTCAACCTTTTAAAGGTTCCGTGCGATGATTCCTCATTTTGACTAAGGTCAAGCTTGTCACTCCACCTTAGACCTACATTTTAACGTGGAATCCGAACCACAGCAACACAACGTCTTATCCACTAGGTCATCCAAGGTACCCATTTATTTACCAACCAATTGTGCGGATGGATGAACAGCTGGGTTTTACCGCGCGCCGGTTGCCGTCACCGAATCTCTAACCCGGAACCGATGGATTCGCAGTCAGCGACGCTAACCTCCGAAGGATTTGATGTATGAGGGAGTAAGGAATTACATAATAAAATAAATATTTAGAAAAACGAGTAACTAGTTCACGACAGACTATTTCCATGTTAATAAAAAACCAAGCGACTTCTAAAATTTCTCTCATCACTAATTAGTAATTTTTAAGCTTTTTATAAATTTAGGATTATTTATAATAATAATAATAATTAGTAAGAAAATTACATTCATTAACTAGCCTTTATATTCTTATTACCTTTGATAACCTTCGGTTAGCTTCCCCCCCGAATTGTTCATTCTGTTATACGAGTTGAAATAGCACCAATAACGAAACCACATTATTAACCTCTGCCTCTTAAGTTAACATCCTAATTTAACCCAGAGGGCGCGCCTAGAATACTTGTTCAGCTGTCCGTTTGCGTAAATGTTCTCTTGTATATATATATATATGTATATATATATATATTAAGAAAAGTAGATCGAATTCAAACTATTTGAGGGGTGTAGGAATTTTTCCCTGGCACCCGTTGCTAGTGGCACCTACTCGGTATGGGATGCATGGCCTTTTGAGGTACTTCTTTTCCTTGTAACTCTCTCGCTCATGTATATGGTGAAAGTTGTTTCGGGCATCTATTTTTTCCTGACTGACCGAAAGTTGATCGTATGAAATAATCATCGAACGTAAAACCGCCTAAGGTTACCCGGGCGTAAGACTCTTCCTGATTGGTACACACACACACACACACACACACACACACACACACACTGTCAGGAATGGGGATCTCTCTCTCTCCCGCTAAATCTAGGTCATTAGTTCACCTATTTAAGGCTTTAGACTGTTTCGGGCTGCGTTTGTCGTGGCCACGTCGCAACACCACTTCCCGTTAGAACAGCGAGGTTAAGAGACGTTGGCGAACGTTGGTTGGGGGCGGACACCGTTTCCCTACAATCCATGTGAAGACAATGAGGTCGGGGTTCGACTCTCGATGACACTGGTTAATAATAATACATGAGTTTGTACCTGTGTGAATATCTTGTGATATTTTCTTAAGTGGTGAAAGTACGACGTATAAACCTACCATAAAAAGTAAAAAAAGCAAATTATTCTTACTCGATTAATTCCATCTGATAAAAAAGAAAATTAGGTGCCCATCCATATGACTGAAACAAGGAACTTTATTTTTCACCAAAATTTCTATTGCCATCCCCAGATATCCCACTCGGCCGCTCTCACGAGCACCAATCAGTAAACAAACACATGTGACATCCCCAGCCTCCTGGAGTAAAGGAGACCGCTCCCCCTCACCCTCACCTCTATAGTCAAAACCTCCGCACCACACCCTCGCTTTCTTGTTGGAAAGTATATCTTTCACTCTCTCTAAATGATATTCGACGAATTAGTGGTGAAATATATACTTTCCAACAAGATGGAGTCCCTGCTCCCAGAGCACGCCAAACTGTCACATTCCTTGAGAAGAAACACCAGATTTGATCGAACCCAACATGTGGCCGGCTAGTAGCTCCGATCGTTCATTACTAGGTTATAGTGTTTCGGAAACCCTGAAGTCCAAAGTTTACATCCCTGGTACCAATATAAGAGTCATAGATGAACTACGCGAATGAATTCTGCTCGGCTGGGAGGTGTCTCAACGATATGTAAACAGGTGTATGAAATTAAAGTGTTTATTTTTAGAATGTTTTCATAAAGTAATTATTTGAACGGAATGTAAATTACATATTTTATAACAAAATAATTAATAAATAAATTCCAAAAATATAAAAATAAAAAAGTTTCAATGAAACTTTTCTAAATAATTTTTAAAAAACTTAACGTTAAGAGTTTGTATTCATTTATTAGCATTTGTATATTTACAATATATATATATATATTTTTTTTTTCCTCGTTAACCTTGTTAACCTCGTTTAAGTTTCGTGTGTTAATCTCTCTTCACACGAAGGCCAAGCTGATGGCCCCGCCTCTTGGCCTGGCTTGGTGGAGGAGCAATTTGCTCTCTTGCACTCTCCACCGCAAATAGCCAGGTACACCTGTCTCATCTGGTACCGTCCTCAGCCAGGCGTCTATTCTTTTCTTGAAGACTTCAAAGCGGTCCCTTGTCAGGCTTTTAATTTGGGAACACTACACACTGCTTTTCCTATTGTCCAGCGTTGATTAGATAGTAATTGGGTTTAGTTTGAGGTTTGATACCAGTTTTTCGATCTTTCCCCATATGTAGATTATGGCGTTATGTATATATATATATATTTTTTTTTTATACATATATTTTTTATATATATTTTTTATATATTTATATACCGTATATATATATATATATATATATTTATATATATTTATATTTTATATATTTTTTATATATATTTTATATATATATATATATATATATTTTTTTTTTTGTCTTTATATATCATTGAGGCATTATTTGTAATATTTCCAATTTATATTTATTTTTATTTCTTTATTCTTTTGTGACCTACGGATGTTTCAGACAATATCTATAAAAACCTTTGGTAATTTTCCCTTATCTATATATATATATTCCTCATATATATTGTGTTTATATTTCATATATATATATATATATATATACCTTATATATGTCGTATATATTTTTATAGTTCTTTATATATCATCTAGGCATCATTTTGTTTTCCAATTTATATTTACTTGTACTTTTTTATTCGTTTGTGACCATAGTATGCATGATTCAGACAATAACTAAAAAACCTTTGTTAATTTTTTTCCCTTATAAATTTGGGTGCCTCTCTTACAATTTATTTTTCAATTTATTTTTTTTGGTTTATTTCTTTATCTTATTTCTTTGTGACATATATATCATTTTGGCATCATCTATTAAATTGATTGTAAACTTTCCTTTTGAGCTTGAATTTGTAGACTCCATTTACAATTTTTTTTTTTTTTTATCTGTTGGTTTATTTCTTTATGTTTATTTCGGTTGTGACGTATATATCACTAAGGCATTATTTTGTAATTTTTTCAATTTATATTTATTTTTATTTCTTTATTCTTTTGTGACCTGTTTACCATTCAGACAATAACTATAAAAAATTGGCTGGAAACAAACCATTTGAATTTATGTTGAATTTCGGGCAAAGTGCTAAAATTGCCATTTTTCCGTACAAATGTGTTTGCTCCTCCCACAATTTTTATTTCTATACTATATATATATATATATATATATTATATATTATATATATATATATATATATATATTATATATATTATATATTATATATTTTATTTTTGTAACCTATATATTGTCTTGAACTCTCCTTTCACTCCAGTGTTCCTGAGGATGTCATTAGACGAAAGCGCTTGAGCACCACTTTGTTTCTTTTCTCTTCGTGGTTTTATTCATCATATATATAATATATATATATATATATATTATACTGTATATATATAAAATACCATTATAACATTTTTCATATATATATACAGTATATATATACTGTATATATAAAAATACCATTATAACATTTTTTATATTAATATATATATATATTATATAATATATTATAAAAATACCATTATAACATTATATATATATATATATATATATATATATATATATATATATATATTATATATATATATATATACAGAGTTTTTAAGAACCGGTCCGCCATACTTTTGGGGGTGATTTGGAGGGTGATATCGAGTAAAAAATTTAATACAACATAGGTGCTATTTCCAACTGTTGCGGAGCTACGGACGTTTTAAGATGTGCAAACAACAAATCCCTACTTGTGTGAAATTCGATAGATGGCAGCACTGGTGGTAGTTTCGGTTAATGAAATTATCACTACTAATCCTCAGTTTTTTCTTTCAGTTGGTTCTGATCTGTGGTACGAGACACTGTGTTACGCTAAGGTGAACACTCAAAATGAATTATCAGTTCATTCATACCCGCTGAATACGCTGATATCCATTTCATTTATGGATTCTGTGATGGTAACAGCAGAGCGGCAATGGAGGAATATCGAAGACGTTTTCCGAACCGCCGAATACCGAACAGGCAAGTTTTTAGTGACACACACCAGATTTTAAGGGAAACAGGGACAATTGTTCCACGTAACCAAGAATGTAGCACGACGGCTCGTTGCTGTGGAGGAGCTCATACTGGACCTAGTACAACGTAGCCCAACTACCAGTGTTCGAAGGATTTCTTGACGAATTGGCGAACCCGCATCGCGTGTATGGCGAGCCACACATGATGAAGGTTTGTATCCCTATCATTTGAAACGTGTACAAGTTCTTCGCCCGGATGATTATGATAAACGTGTTCAATTTTGCCGGTGGATGGTTATGCATCGTCAAATCCTTAATCGCATACTGTTTAGTGATGAAGCACAATTCATTCGGGATGCAATTAACAATAGACGAAATTCCCACTTGTGGTCCGCCGATAATCCCCACAGTATTATTGAAGGAAACTTTCAACATCAATTCTCGGTGAATGTTTGGTGCGGTGTAATTGGAGATCAGCTGATTGGAGCGTTCGTTTTGGAACATTGATTAACTGTTGATAT
Source organism: Bathynomus jamesi (assembly GCA_023014485.1). NCBI lineage: Eukaryota > Metazoa > Arthropoda > Malacostraca > Isopoda > Cirolanidae > Bathynomus > Bathynomus jamesi. The sequence goes on along the minus strand of JAJOZX010006933.1, from coordinate 134,629 downwards.
TTATCTGAACTTTCTGACGAACGAACGGCCGCTTTTGATGGAGTACGTGCCCTTGGAGACAAGGCGCAGGATGTTCTTTCAGCACGATGGGTCGCCACCACATTTTGGTCATCATGTTACGGATTACTTGAATTGGCGGTACGGGAATCGTTGAATTGGTCGTGCTGGTCCAATATCGTGGCCACCAAGATCTCCGGACCTAACCCCGTTAGATTTATTTTTATGGGATTAATACTGTCGTTTATATTTTTTCCGTGCACCTTCAAACGTCCGTAGCTCCGCAAAGGTTGGAAATAGCACCGATGTTGTATTAACTTTCTTACTCGATATCACCCCCTAAATCACCCCCAAAGTATGGCAGACCGGTTGTGAAACACCCTGTGTATATATATATATATATATATATATATATATATATATATATATATATATATATATATATATATATATACGTAATGTTATCCATATAGACAAATGAGCGGTTTGAGGGTAGTAGAAAAAGACAGATAAAAGATGGAGTTATATTCCGTTACGTTTCGGCACAAAGCCTTGCTCACACAGAATGACAACATGAGTTAAACACACAAAATTTGGTGCTCTTCCAATATGTGCTCTACCGCGAAACTGTGATCTATCATATTCCAATACGTGCTCTACCGTGAAACTAGCCTTATAAGGCTAACTAACGAAAATATCATGACTTAACCTAACCAATCGTTAGGTCAACTATACGCCCTTGACGATTGGTTAGGTTAAGTCGTGATATTTTCGTTAGTTAGCCTGGAATATGGAATATTAGTTGGAATATGGTAGATCACAGTTTCGCGGTAGAGCACATATTGGAAGAGCACCCAAAATTTAAATGCAGACGATCTTTTCCAAACCTACTGGACGAACATTCGTGGCTTCACCTGATTGGCTGGTTACTGTTGATGCTCCTTGCCCCGCCCCTTTCTGCTAACTTCCCCACAAGTTTCCCGTTATTTTGGCTAAACATATAAATCCCTCTCTATGATTTACCACGTTTCCTGACGTTATATAAGCAGCTTCAGTTGCTTTCCTCATCCCTGTATCTATTTCTTTATGAATGATCTTACTTCTTGCCAGTTTGGCAGGTGTACGTACCTACCTGCATGCAAGACGAGTGAGTTAGATGTTCGATGTTCAAACGGGAGGTGAGGAGAGTGTTGAACAGGTCAAAGAGGGGAAGAAAGCTAATAGGTTTACTGGAGGAAGCCCCCCGCCGGCCGAGAATAAGAGGCCTGCCAAAAGTACATAAACCTGGCATACCGATGAGACCAATAACATCTGGAATCGGTAGCGCGCCTCAAAGGCTGGCCAAGAAACTACCTAAGCCGCTTTCAGACACGCTTGGGTCAATAAATAAGGCTTATTTAAGAAACTCTTCTGACTTATTACAGAAGCTAAAGAACATTAATTTTAACGGAAAGAAACTACCGAGCTTTGATGTTAAAGCATTATTCACAAATGTTCCGGTGGAAAGAGCATTACAGTCGGTCAGAAGAGTGATAGAAAACATCGAAGACAGCGTTCTTCCGGTAACAAGGTAGGATTACATGGAACTAGTTTCTTTGTGTGTGAAATTTGATGCATTTGCATTTCAAGGTGAAGAGTATAGGCAACACAGAGGCCTGGCCATTGGTTCACCACTCAGCGCTGTCATGGCTAGTCTCCACATGGAAACCTTGGAGACGGACAGATTTATTAGGATAATGGGAAGAGGTGCAGCTTGGTTTAGATACGTTGACGATGTGTTAGTATTGGTTCCAGAGAACACGGTTATAAACAATAAGTTAAGAATGTTGAATGACGTGGATGGTCATATACAGTTTACGGTGGAAGAAGAAGAGAATGGAAAAATTGATTTTTTAGACGCAATGATTTGGAGATCGGGTGAGAGTGCAAAATTTTCAGTCTACAGAAAGCCTACAAACAAAGACGACTTTGTTCATTATTTGTCTGCTCATAGTGAAAGGACTAAGACAAGTGTGTTGATTGGATTCTACCTGAGAGCTATTAAAATATGTAGTGAGGAGTATCTGCTGAATAAATTTGAATACATCAGGGGAGGTTTGGGAAAGTTAGGTTATCCCGAAGGATTAATATGATAGTTGAACTAAAAAAAAAGCAATTAATATATCAGAACGGCGTGGAGATGAGATTGAAAATAATGTAGATAAAGAGTATATAACGGTTCCGCATTCAAGAGGAGCCCAAATTATTGATAAATTCCTAAGAGGAGCGGGAGTTTATTTAGCCAATTCTTCGGGGATAAAGATGGGCGATATGGTGAAGACGAAACAAAATGAGTGTATTAATGAACGTAGTGTAGTTTATGAGATTCCATGTAATGGCTGCTCTGTCGTTTATTATGGGGTGTCAGGGCGCGGCTTACCAAGATGACTATATGAACATAGAGCAGACATGCGTCTACATCGAACATCTAACTCACTCGTCTTGTACGCAGGTAGGTACGGACACCTGCCACACTGACAAGAAGCTAAGATCATTCATAAAGGATTTGATAAGGGGATGAGGAAAGCAACTGAAGCTGCTTATATAACGTCAGGAAACGTGATAAATCATCGAGAGGGATTTATGTTTTTAACCAAAAAACCGTTCCTTTGCAAAATTTAAAAAAAAAATTATTTTAACTCCAACATATAAAGTAAACCATGAAAAAATTTGAGGAAAATAAAAAAGTTAAAATGCAAAAGTTTTCGTAATTTACAAAAATATTTGATATTTTGTGTGTCCAACTTTTGCTTGAATCACTTTAATGATTCATTTTGGGTATTTTTCTACAAGGTTTCGACATCTCTCAGTGGAAATTTTAGTTTATTCTTCTAAAGAGAATTGTTGCAATTCATTAAGATTCGAGGAGTTTCTCTTGCGGACACCGTTTTTCAATCAAACCATAAATTCTCGATTAAAATGAGATTTGAGCTTTGACTGGATCATTCGAGAAGCTTGAAATTTTTTTGTTAAAACCATTTTATGGTGCTCTTACTTTTATGTTTTGAATCATTTTCTTGTTGCAGTACAAAATTGCGACCCATTCGCAGCTCCCGAACTGAAGACAATACATTTTCTTCCAAAATTTCTTAATATTTTTTCGAATTCAAGAGTCCAGTGATGACAATAAGCTTTCCTGAACCAGACGCACTAAAGCATCCCCAAAGAAACAAAATACCACCATCATGTTTAACCGTAGGAAGGATTTATTTTCTTGAATACAACACTTGATTTTCGCCAAACATACCGTTGCTCGTTGTTCCCAAATAATTGAATTTTTGTTTCGTTTGTCCAGATGACTTTCTTCTAGAGTGCAAATGATCTTTGGCATACTTTAAACGAGCTTCTTTGTGCGCTTTTCGTAGCAAAGATTTTTTTCGTGCAACTCTTCCACTTAGACCATTCTTTCTCGATATACGACGTACAGTAGAGGGATGGGCATTGATCTTAGACAGTATTAATATTTGGTAAGTATCACCTGCTATCACTCGTAGATTCTCAGCAGCCATTCTTTCAGTCCATCTAGCTGTACCTTTTGAAATCTTGCAAGATCATCCACACCTTGATAGAGCTTTGATTGTTACAAAGCCTTTTCTTTTCTTTTTTTATAACTGCAGCAACCTTCGTAAATGGAATTCAAAATTCTCGTTCTATCTTCCTATAACTCTTTCCAGATTCGTGTGCAGCAATAAGAGATCTTTTAAGATCTGTTGACAGTTTTTACCACGACGACCCATCGCTCACTAATGGCTTGCACAGATTCACAGAGAAAATTCTAGAATTCAGAATTGCCAATAGTCTCTAATGAATCAACAGTCAACTACTGATAAAAATTTTCAATTCTTCAAGCTTAAGTTGGACACAAAGTATTAAATATTTTTGTAAATAAATGAAAAAAACCTTTTGCATTTTAACTTTTTATTTTCCTCAAATCCTTTGATATGTTACACTATAATTATGCTGAAGTTGAATTAATTTTTTATTTATTAAAAATTTCCAAATGAAAGGTAAACTTTTCATAACTATCCTAGGCATGGTACAAAAGCTAAGGACGAAGATAACTGAAATATTTCTCTGTACAAATTCTTATGAGCGCCACTATATATACATATATATATATGTTATACATGTTATAATTTATAATCGAAGTCGCGCCCTGATGAATGTTATAGTGATTTCATTCATTCAATATTTCCCAAGCTATGTATGACTCGTTTCCTTCCAACGGAAGTCACGCGCAGTGACGCAGACGGTTTCTTTGATTTTACGTGGGAAACACAATGCTCTCAGGTGACCTCAACCGCTTGCGTGATGACGTAGCCAGGTTCCGTTCCTTTGACTATATAAAAAGGGGATCAGTGCCCTTATGGCAGATCCCTGAACGAGGGTCTCCGGGCCGAAGGGTTTCGGTCCGTTAACGGGAATTGCTTTTGAGAATTGGAAGATTGGGTATCAATTTGAAGTCTGACCATTTAGAGAGAAAGATCGGTAGCTTGGAATTGATTCATATAAGTCTGGGGACTCAGAACGGACTCGATGGCGTCCTAGAAGGGGTTTCGACTTATTTCATATCTTACAATGAAGTTAAAGTAACATTTTATCATTATGAAACTTGTATTATTATTATTATTACCTCCCTGTTCTATATAAAAGAAACATTTGATTCATGCTAATCCATTTTATTTATCTCGCCTATATTCAAATTAAAGATCATGTAAGCCGTTGTGTTTATTTTCTACTCTTTGGACTTTGATAACTGGGATAAAAGAAAAACACGGGCCCACACAGTACTCCTCGATTGTGGGAATACGAAGAGTAAACTATTTCTGCATCCAGGAGTGCTAAAGTAATAACCCTCTCTCTAGTAACATCCTGACCTTGCCCGAACTCGGAGGGAGCAGGTTATTACATATACAGTGCCCGCGAAAAGTATCCGATCACTCAAGAAAATACAATATTTTCCCTTGATATTCAGAGACACGTAATTCACTTTCTATTTGTTCTAGCGACATCTGGTAACTTTGAGGTTGCTCGCTGATATGAGAGCTATCCAACGCATTCTCAAATTAGTGTTCTGGTAGCCTTCGTTGCGGGTGGCTGTGTCTCAAATTTGTCAGATTTCACTGTTTTGTAAATTTCTTGATATTTTTTTTTTTTTTTACAGAAAGTGGTGTAAATAAAATTTATATATAATGTGTGCTAAAAAACAACTTAAGAGTGATTGTCGAGGTGCTATTGTTGCTTTGCATGCATGTGGGAAATCACAGAGACAGATAGCTAAGGAATTAACATATCCCAAAGTACCGTTAATTTATGGGTTTCACGGGCTAAGAACAATGGTGGCCTAACCACGCCAGTCCCTAAAAAACGATCTGGCAGACCGAGAAAACAAATTCGCGAACAGACAAACTTATGAAACGTTTAGTATTGAAAAACCCAACAATAACTGCGAAAGAAATAAAATTTAATATGAATAATTTGTTATCTGGTGTTTCTGAACGAACTATCCAGGAGCGGCTCCAAAAGAACTCGGATTACCATCTCGCCATGCTGCTAAGAAACCGTTCATTAATGAAAAAATGCGTAAAAAACGTGCCGCATTTTGTAAAAAATACATTCATTGGACTGTTGATGACTGGAAGAAGGTTTTATTTAGCGATGAGTCGACGTTTTTGACATTCAGAAGTTGTCCAAAAAAGGTTCGCCGGCCTATTGGCTCAAATAGGATGGACCCTAAATACACCCTAAAGACAATGAAACACCCTCCAAGTGTGATGGTTTGGGGTTGTTTCGGTTACTATGGGCGTGGAAACTTATATTTTCTTCCGAAGAACACAACTATGAATGGTGCACGGTATTTAGCAATGCTACAGGATAAACTTCCAATGGCAATGGCAATCCAAAGGACAAAAACATACATGCATGATGGTGCACCATGTCACAGGGCCAAAATAGTGACAAAATGGATTACTGACAATAAATTTGATATTTTGGATTGGCCTGGTAATAGTCCAGATCTCAATCCGATAGAAAATCTGTGGCTAATAATAAAAAATAAGGTTGAATGCCACGACACTGGCTCAGTCGAAAAATTACAAGAGGCCATCAAAAAGGTATGGTGCAAGGAAATATCAGTGGAAGTTTGTCAAAACTTGATTAAATCCATGCCAAAACGTCTAGAACAAGTCATCCAAACCAAAGGACAGATGACAAAATACTAATATAAGGTTAGTATACATTTAAACATTGTTTTTTATGTAAAAAATACAAATTTCAAGGGTGATCGGATACTTTTCGCGGGCACTGTATATATATATATATATATATTATATATATATATAATCAATAGGAATATGAAAACAAGAGATACGACTCTCAACATTTATTGGCCAAACGTTTTGGTCCACTAAGGGGCCATCTTCAGTGACTAAATAGAAGCATCTAAAAAACAATCATAAAACTAAAGTAAATACAAATGTCATAAATATACTGTGCAATAATAAAATCTAATACAAAAAAGTTTAAAAAGTTAAAAAGGTAAAAAAACTATCTGGATTATAAGACAAACTAAAAGTAAAAATAAAAAAATAAATAAAATTTCAAAAATTAAAAAAATTAAGTTAAAATGTTTAAAATTAAATTTTTTTTAAAAAAGGACTGACCTGGATGGTAAAAGTCACAAATGACAAGTGGAGAGAAAGGAAAGAAAAAACAACTTAAGTTAGTGCGTTAGTTGCGTTAAAAAGGTGTTGGTTGGTTAGGAAATATGTAATTTTATCGAAGAAAGGCTATCGTTTAGTTCTGGATTTAATTTCTTGATAAAAAGGGATTCTGAAATTTTAAGATCAAGTGAATTAGAAGCAGACGGCAAAATCGCAAAGGAGTCCTGGGGACATGGGTGGTCATGGGGTCTCTGAATGATGCCGAATAGCAGAGGATTCAGGAGTGGAAAGAGGGCGAGAAGTTCGATAAGAAAAACCGCCCCACATAACGACTTTGGCAGGTCGCACATGTATATAAATAAATAACAAAGGATCTCAAAAGCACGGGGAGGTGATCTTTATGGCGAAAATGTTGGGAGTCGTATCTCTTTTTTTCATATTCCTATTGAGGATAAGGTTCCCGAAGAACACTTCTATCATAACTATATACAGTATATATGCCAAATCCTCAGTCCGTGAACATTGTGAGCAACAACCATCCATTCAGTAACAATTTCTCGATTTCAACCACAGCGCATGAAACAGACTTAAGAATGCTGGAGTCCTTACATAATATACCTTTGGGTTGCTTCCCCCCGAATTGTTCATTCTAACAAAGGTCAAGCTTTTCACTCTACCTTAGACCCACAGTTTAACGTGGAATCCCCATCCCACCAGCCGCCCAGCGTTTTTTAACCACTGGGCTACCCAAGGTACCCATTTATCTACCAACCGCTTTCTTTATTGTGTGGCAGGATGAACAGCTGTGTTTTGCTGCGCGCCGCCTGCCGTCACCGGTTCTCGATCACCGGGCCAATGGATTTGTAGTCAGTAGCGCTAACCACTACACCACCGAGGCGCATAATATATATAATATATATATATACATTTACACAACAGTAAACAATTCCAATCATTTCTGAATGAAGTCCTTGTTGCCAAACTACATACATACATATATACACATTAACAAAATCTCGTTTCCCAATGGATTTGGGTAAGAAGGCAGAAATAGCTGAGATTCGAAAGGCAAACTGCAGTGAAGAAAAGAAAATTTATAGATTGGGACTAAAACGCATACATAATAATAATAATGATAATAATAATAATAATTCAGAAAGAACACATTACATGAGATATACATTACATCCATATTGGTTTACAAAATGTTGGGATTGACGTTTAATTGCTGAATTATCGTATTCACACTTCCTTCACTAATTCCTAGCTCCAGTGATAGCTCCTTGTATGTGACGCGCCGATTTCATTGAATGATGCAGTTAGCACGTTGTACAGTGTGAGATGTCACAGCCGATGCCGGGCGACCGCTGCGTGGCACCATCATCGAGGCTGGCTCTCCCTCTCTCCGATAATCTCACACGTTTAGACCAGTGTCCAACTGTGCTTCGATCAACAACAGCATCTCCGTAAACGTCTTGTAGATGTTTGTAAACATTTCCAACTGTTTCCTTCTCTGCGGTTAAGAACTCGATAACAGCTCTCTGTTACGACGGACATCACTGTCAGACGCTATTTTCGAAACTGCGTTAACCATCGGTTTTATACAAGGGCGTTTAAAAGCGGTTTTATACAAGGAGGGGAGGTTCAAACTGGAAAAATCAGGTTTTGTGAAGCGCAGAAAGCTCAAACTTACGGCCCAAAAGACATTTCAGGCCCATGGCCTATTATTTAGCTAAGAAAAAAGGGTGGGTAAAAATATATTGAATGCCCCTAGTACATTCGCTCCCTATTTATAAAATAGATGGCTAGCCAATGAATCCCTTCACCTCCGCTAACATCCGTATTTAGAATAAGTGCGCAGCAGTGTCTCGTGGCTGGAAGCTTCAGCGTTTCGTTCTTTACAAACACACCGCTAAATTTGGAGCTTGTGATTCGGTCACTATTCATTACTCTCTGGAGTGTATTTGCATCCATTTTAAAAGTCTGTGATTATGCCTCTAAACTTGTCGATATCTGTTAGGGCTTGTGATTCGAGGTATACTAGTACACTAATAGGCGCGTCTAGAAGCTCGGCGAATTCCAATCTGACTGAGATGTTTCCACTCTGCTGTGGACTTAAGTGCGTTTTTATACTACCAGATAAATCCGGGGTGATATCAAACGGGTAAAGGTTAAGTTGCTCGATGAATTTCCTCTGTGTTACGCCGATTCCTAACTCGTTGCAAGTAACAGCAATATGTGCAAGATTACTATAAGCTCTCGAGCAAAGCGGGAACACGGCTTCTGTTGAATAATCCGTTTCTAATGTTCCCCCCCTATGGCGGCTCCATTGACGTATAGAGTTATATTTTTAAAGCCGAAATTTATGAAATTAAAAGCGTTCTTTTTATATTTTCCATTCACAAAAACGTGTTCCTGCATTCCAATTAATAACCTTTTAGGTAGAGATCCTAGGGCGACGTTTTCTATCTGCTTCGATGCCAGCCCTGATGGCACCGTGTATAATTTGATTTGTACTGTTAATTGGGTATTTTACTGTGGCGTGCAGTAAATTATTTTCAATTTCTAGTTGTTTAGCAGAGCTTAATTTCACTCGGCGCACGCGAAGATATGTTTCCATAACATGAATCACCACGGGCTTTGCGCTCTCTTCTTGGTCAGTCCCTCATATTTAAACAGATCTCGGATTCGTACGAGTGAGCTTTATTTTCATATCGATCCCATTCACAAGCAGCTTCTCCTGGAATGTGAAGTCTGTATGCAGGCGTCCGAAACATTCATATATCTTCTTTTTATAATTTTTAAATTTGTCCTTTATACTGCTTTCATATTTAACTTGATAAGAGCCCTCGGCAGTTAAAAAGATGAGGACATTTTCGAGATAGGCTTGTAGGTGATAGTAACCCGTTCCTGCCGAAATGGTGACCTGTTTTAAATACACGTCACACTGACTGAATATGGAGTGTAGAAAGTTTGTTTCTGGAAATACAACGTATTTGTCTTCGCAATCCGTTCCATCTGAATGTGCTATACGTAGTTTAGTGTACATATGCACACAGCGTGGATCAAAAACGTAAGGGCCTGAGCTGGGGATCACGAATTCTATAGGGGCACTCAGGGAGCTAATGGTGTTTAACGGATTAATTGTAATAAAGACACTGTGCTCAATAGAAACTTGAGTTGGGGCATGCCAAAGAGGGACAGCTTCGATTTACAACATTGTGAACTACACGGATGGATGAAACGGGCCATGAAGAGTCAGAAATAGTGGCACCTCTCTCGGGAAGTAGTAAACAGCCTATGATTCATTAGAGCAATGTCCTTAGCTTATATCAGTTAAAAAAAATGATCAACTATAGGTTTCAGTCGCTTAGAACACTTCTTTTTATGTCTTTTTACGTTTAACACCACGTGCTGGTAACCCCTTCTTCTTCTTTCGGACAGACCTCCTCTTCTTCTTTCCACCACCAGGCATTTTTCTCTTTGCATCTTTGATGATTTCGTCCCGTGTACGCTTTAGATGCTTTTTAGAGCTATTTTAGGCTTAGTCCCCGCCACTATGTCTTCTACCGTGTTAAGACCTGATTGTAGCGCTTTCCTTCCGAGATATCTCGCACCCCTCTTCAGCAAGGGGACAGCCGTACGCAATATGGTTGAAAAAATGGATCCAAGCCCACACTCGAGCTGGTATATCACCCCTCGAAAGACTGTGAAAGGCCTTCGGGTCATTATACGACAGTGTGACGAAAGTGCAGCTTCACTGTTAAGCTCCCGTCACCGAATGGAAACCTTTTCCCCTCAATCGTTCTTAGACATATTGAGATATTGGGTAATAGATTAATTGCGATATTGACATAATGAGGCTTGTCATATGCTCATGAGCTCAAGCTCCTTCCTCTATGATTGGGAATATGAGCGATGCTCAGCAGGCGCGCCTGGGTATCCACGACAAACTGATGCTCCACGTTATTACTGTAAATATAGCACATGTCTGGGGAAGGATAGCCATCGTTCAATTTCTCCATTTTCAGGTGATACTGTACATTAGACTGCACAAGTCATGTTGTGTTTCGTGAAAGGTATCTCTTTGTAGGGCTGCTCCATATCGGTCCTCGGTTATAATTTTGAACAGTCCTTTGTCTTTAATATTTCTGTTAGCCTGTGATTTTAGGGTCAGAGTATGTGCAGGGGTATTTTTGTTTAAGATTTCGTAACTAAATCATCCGTAAGCTTTAAGCTTTCCAAACTACCGTTTATGTCTCTCACAACATCCTCGACCGCACCATAATGACCCGGGCCTAGTGTTACTATTGTAGTGTAATACTGTGCCTCCCCACTACGGGCGGCACATATGGTCTCGTCCCGAGTTGCATCTGCCTTTTCACACTTATCACGTCTCTAAGAACCGTAAAAACGGATTCTTTATTTTCAATACTTAAAAACTTGGTAGCCAATTGAATCTCGCATATTCCAACCTCATACGAATCACGAGCCAATTCCATGGGACCGTGGAGTTCTGTTACAAAGTTCGCCAGAGTGTTGCCAGGATTTACAGAGAGAGAAGAAGAGGACGGGAGTGTGACGTAGAAGTGGTTAGGCCCCATGTTGCTTACTATTTAAGCTTCATTATTGCATCAGCTTCCATATAGGTGTTGAAGGTTTCTAGGTACCCTAGCCATTTTACCAGGTACATTTTTCTCTTTCCTGATCCTCAGCTACCTAAAATTTTTTCAATTTTAAACACGTTTTTTCCAAAATTAAATGTCACTTTCTGCAGCTCTTCGCCGTAAAAGCCTCTGCGATTTCTTCCACATTCAAATCTTCAACGTAATACAGCATTATCTCATCTTTAGGTCTTATAGCCCTAACTTTAAAAATCTCAAGAGTGTGGTGGCGCTCTACGTGTGTCTTTTCTCACCTTACGCTCTGTGTGCATACTTCTTTCTAAAATTTCGTTAGGTGTTGTCCCAATCGCACAGTGGTATAAACGGTTGTAGGATGATGCCAGCGAAACCAGAATGTCTATATATCTGTATGTGTTTTTATGTGTGAAATAGCGATGCATGCCCATTTGTGGTACGTTGAACTCTTTCAGCTAAAGAGGCCTTATGTATAGAATTACTAGTGTAGTAACTGATATTAAACTCTGTCAACATGCTCTGAAAAGCACGGCCTATAAATTCTTTCCCCATATCCGTACAAAAATAGCCTGGAATCCTGTTTTCTTTGAACATCAACGTTTTGCTGGCTTTAGTAACTGTTTCAGGCGATTTATTTTTCAGGGGAATTAACCACAGATATCTAGAGAATACATCTATTATGAATAGGATCTAGCGGTAGCCACCATTATACACTGATTTTCTTTGCATGTCTGTTAAATCCGCTTGCCAAATAGAGTCAATCGAGGCTGCTGTTGTCTTGGCTGTTTTAAACCTTTTTCTCACCGGCTTATGAAATGTATAAGCATCCTGCTCCCGCAAAAACCTCTCATCTTTTTTCCCTACTCCCTTATTATAAACACCTCTGTACAGTGTACAGTCTATCAACGCCGCCGTAGGAGGTTGGGCTAGAAATGTCATAATAACATTTTCTTAATATGTTAGCCATTTGCGTATTTTAGAGGCACGCGGGGAGGGTTGACCGTTGTTGCTTGGTCTCTTCTTTCTCCTCTTCAGAGATGCTACCGCTGTGGGTGATGGCGTGCTCGGTTGTGGCACATGCGAGGCTTGTTCCCAGTCTTTTAACTTGTTCAGATTTCCTATCAATGTTTTGGGGGCATTTACTTGTTGTAGTTTTGATTTAATATGCTTCCATCCTGATGGTGAGGGCTTATCCCACTTTATCACCAGTTCATGGACGGTGTCAACGATATTCTTGCCCTGTACCTTTGTTCCTTCAACAATGACCTCGCCTGTATCGGTCCACTGTATAATGGGATCCTCACTCAATAGATTATAAAGAATTAAGCCTTTATTCCTCAATGTATGTGGGATACTAATTTTAATACATGCTCGATATGTTGTGGGGTCGATCCGGTATTCTTTGACTGGTCATCTTTAGCCGCGACCCCAGGTCCTATGCCTCCATGTTCAGCGTCGTCTGCGCTGTGCCTAATAACTACGGGGATATCTGTCGGATTCTTATAATTTTGGTACTCATGAAGAAGTTTCTGCAGAGCTTCTTGGTATAAGATTCTTTTCTCATCAGGTGACTTTTCACTGTTTAATAGGTCTTCATTATATTAATCTAGTCAGTAAATGTCCCAAAACTGAAAATAAGATGGGGAGGAATGAACCCCCTCTTTTTACAATAATTCATTTTTTCTTCCCCACAGTCTTTCTTTTACGGGCTGGTTTGCGTATTATGTTCTTGTAACGGTGTGAGCGAGCCTTCTGCGGGGGTTTCATTGATACATTACATTTTATAACATTAAGGCAGATTTCACAGATGCATTTTAAAAAGTTAGAGTCAATATTTTTAACAAACAGCTGCTGCAGTGCCCGTGGCAGTCAATGATAGATTTTTGTTAATTCACGGTATTTCTTTAGCCTCTCTCATTCTGGAATATACACTTTCAGGCTCGTTTGGGAATATATTCGTTCTTAGAAGCACCCTAAACGTGTTTCGCGGGTGAAGGTTACAAAGCAAATATCCGTAACGGTGATTTGTAGCTTCTTTATAAACTTCCAAAAACTCCTTACGCTGATTCGGGAACATTTTATTCGCTAATACCCCAACTTGTGACACATCTCTACGTCGTGCGAATAAGACTAGATATTGTGTATGTAACGACACATCGCGCATGTATCTATTTTTGAAAAATAGATTCTGATTGATGAAGAATACGCTTATGTTAAGATGGTGGAAGAACACTGTAAATGTCTCGGCAAACGTTTTATCCATTTCTAACATGAGGTCGCCAATTACAATGACTATGTTCATCTCCCTTTAAAGAATTAACGTCATATACACGTTTGTGGAACAAAATATCATCTTGGTACTCGTTGAATACTGACTAGTATGTCGAATAGCACTATATTACTTCATGCACAAATTTTGAGAACATCTCCCCCTTATCTTTAATGATTTTAAGCATAAACACAGTTTTACCTCATCCTGTAGGGCCAGATATATTACATGTGGATGGGCTCGTGAACATTTACAAACTATAATAAAATTTTAAGTGATGTTCCTTATATTCTACAGTCTTGTTTTTCCTCTTCTTCCTCAGAACCGTGAATCACGATGAGGCGCTGCGCCAGCAGTATGTCCCCTTCATCGATATTACAGATGATTCCGATGACAGTGTACTTGTGTCTACAGGCTCCACCTCCGCTAGCGAACCCCCACAGCGACACCTGTAGCACCCTCACGCGACAATTCGAGCAGAAAGCGGGAGCATGATGAAGTTGATGATGAATCGCCTTCCACGTCAGGTATAAAGTGTGCCAGGAGTGCGCCGATTGTTAGACCCCAGTAATAGAGCCCCAACCATCTACGTCTTACGACACAACACCGACATTAGTTCCTTCCACAAATAAAAATGTGCCCCCTTATCCCTGTTCAATTCCGATCGTACCCTCCACAGCAGCACCAGCTTCTCGTACTGGAAAGGATAGTATAACATTCGAGCTGGGCGCACCGCTACCCTCACCCCCATCCCTGACTAGAAATCGGTACGTAGTCAGGGTCGACCTGCGAACCATGTATAGCAAATGTGTTGAACGCGGACTACGGCGCGTAGTTGAACTTATTGTGGAGTTTGCCCTTCAGAACAGCGACGGGCGTGAAGTCAGGACGAGGCTGTCATTCGGGTTCGGGACAGATGACGGGGATGCGGACAGACGCTTGGCTGCTGTAGATATAGAATATATTATTGGCCGTATAATGCAAGTCTCTCAAAGTAGTACAACCTTCAACATGGACAACTTCACGATAGATATTGACCGGGTATTCCGTGTTGCGGGACATACGGCCACTCCTTATACTCTTAACTTCAATTCTCAGGCTATTTACAGACGGCATATAAACACCGATCGTGGTTGCACTTTATAGCAGTAGTCTTAGCTCATATGTTTACTGTGCTAAATAAGGGTGCCAGAAAAATTTGGCTGATGACGGTTTTGCAGCGTGCTCGTAAAGTGGCTTCAGATTGCAAGCTTGAGTTTGATTGTAATATGGGTCCTGGAAGAGCTGAAAAGTGCAGAGCAGAAATGAATGTTCGTATAGTTGTATTTGGAATGGATGATCGTCGTAGGGCTGTGTATGGTTTTAAAAGCTGTGTGAGAGACCGTACAAGACCCCTACTTATTTTAGGGCTGTCAGGGACAACGTATCTACCTATCCGTAATATAAGGGACCTTTACGTGAGTTATAATAAAAGTCGAAAATATGGAAGGCATCATGATTTGTGTAAGGGATACATCGAGTTTGCGGACTATATAGTGAAACATTGTAAGGATTGCCACATGGTATATGAACAGTGTAAAAGCCTCAAATGTGAAATTCATGAAGTTGAAGTTGAGAAGAGGGACTGTGATCTGTATAGACGCACATTTTTCAATAATAACTGCTCTGAGCTCCATAAGTCAATTGGCACTTGCAGGAAAATGAGAATTTGTGAATGTGGTATGTTTCATATGATGAATAATTTGGGAAATTCACGCATAAATGTAATGAAATTCAATGTTCTACATGCTATAAGAAATATAAGGCAGATGGTATAAAGCATATATGTTATATGAAAGATGCTAATCCTAAATATAGACCTTGTATAACTGTGTACTAAGATACCGAAACATATACGGTTGTTGAAACCAAAGAGGTTATCCCACATCTACTTGTAAGCCAGACTATCTGCAATGAGTGCATGGAAGTCGAATGTGATGAGTATCACAAATGCGATTCAACTGCAATCTGCTGCAATTCGCAACCACAATCGCCTCATTGTGCTTTACTGTGTTCAAGAACAATTTCATGCCTAAAAACACTTTAGCTGTCATTTACAGAAACAATCCTCGCAGTTATGGGCATAAGGTTATTTACTCGCTCATACACCTACAGCAACAGACCGGTGTATACATAAAACATGCCCGCAACATGGAGGATGTCCCCATCAAGGTCAATGGTCGTGTTTTGTGGGTGGATGGTCTAAGCGAAGATCGTGTCACTGGTGAGAAGACAGCGTACTGAGTGTGGAATCGTAGGAGATATCCATGGTAGATCTCCTGCCGACAGTCTTGGGACCCGCACCCGGGCTCAGCTTAAAGGTTTTCACTTCACTCACAAGGTCTTGTGGGAGCATGAATATGATGCGTGGATGGAAACAGATAGGCAGTACCGCGAAGAAATAAACACCATCAAACGTTTAATGGTGTTGGATCCTCTCAGATGCGGCGATAGCTTGTTCGGTGCAAATCCCGGTAGAAATCCCTTCAAGCTATACTTTCTGTTCTTTATACCACTACGTGATAAAGAACAATCCGTACCCGGTAGGAACACCTGAAAAACTGGTGGTTCCCGCCCTGGCCACCATCGAAGAGTTCCCAGCAAATTTGAACGAGAACTATTTCGGTCTTTCTTTCGTAGACGTGCTCCACCCTCGCAACTTATAGATGCCGATCTTACCCGTCGTTATAGATCACAAGCTCATGTTTCCCTTGTGCCTGAAGTGCGCAAAGGAGAACAACGGAACCTGTAATCACACAACCAACCAGCGGAAGATCAGAGGTGTATATACACAAGTCCTGAGCTGTTCCTAGCCGTTCGCCACGATTATAAAATATTGAAGATATATGATGTGTGGCGGTTTCAGAAGCTACCCAACCTTTTCACGCCGTATATAAACACTTTTTTGAAGTATAAAGTAGAAGTATCAGGGTATCCGCGAGGAGTTGAACGTTAAACTGTAGGTCTAAGGTGTGTGTGTGTGTGTGTGTGTGTACCGTCTTCAGCTTTTGACTCTCTTTCTCTGTGTATATATATATATATATATATATATATTTCATTCAATTCCAATTGTTGAGTACTCCCGATGTGTGTGTGTGTGTGTGTGTGTGTGTGTGTGTGTGTGTGTGGCTTATCGATGTTTACTGAAGCTGAAAACATGAATTAATAAGAAGTTATTTTTTAGATTTTTTAAGGCAGATCATATCTTCCGTTTATAGTGATGATAATAGGGTGAAAAAATAAATATTAATCTCATAGAACATTTATATTGTTTATTGTGATTTTAGTATTCTGAAATCAAAGAATAGATGTAAAGAGAGGCAGTGCGGACATCATGAGTTTTCCCCCCCTGATATATAGGTCAATCATATTCCGATGTGCCCTTGCATGTATCTGCCACCGACCCTTCTCGTCTCACGTAAAGGAACGTGGATGCGAAGACAATTTAATGTAAATGTATTTACTCTGTTTTCTATAAAAATTAACAGTTAATTAACTTTGAATTGGCGGGACTTTCTTTATAAAAGTGTATAGAAAGGATTGCTGAATGTTATTCTATGGGAATGATTTAATATACGTTTTAGTATATCTACTGCGTATTATTAAATCTGGTTTCATATGGGAACATTAATATATAGATTTCTCAAATCAAAAGAATGAATATTAGGATGTATGAAAAAAAATGTGCGAAAACGAGAACCGCATCGTGTCAATATAGTTACAAATATACATACATAAGTAAAACTTTATACAATACAGCGAGTGCGAACAAATGGGAACGTGGATTTTTATTTTTCTGCATATCATTTCATGATTCATCTCAGTAGGTCTAGACTGGGATGAAAATGAAAAGCTTGACCTTCGACAGAATGAGCAGTTAGGGTAATTTTTGTCTTTCTTGGAATAAAAAGAAATGTTGTTTTGAAGGCACTTTGTATAAGAGTTGAATGAGAAAATGCTGGGGTGCTGGATTCTCCGTTAAACTGTAGGTCTAGGGTGGGGTGAAAAGTCTGACCTTCGTCAGACTGAGCAATTCGGGTAGGTCCGGAATCTCCGTTAAACTGTAGGTTCAGGGTGGGGTGAAAAGTCTGACCTTCGACAGAATGAGCAATTCGGATAGGTCTGGATTCTCCGTTAAACTGTAGGTCTAGGGTGGGATGTAAAGCTTGATCTTCGACGGAATGAGCATTTCAGGTATTTTTTGGCTTTCTTAGAATAAAAAGAAATGTTTTGAAGGCATATTGTATAAAAGATGTATGAAAAAATGCTGGGTGCTGGATTCCCCGTTAAACCGTAGGTCTAGAGTGGGGTGAAAAGTTTGATCTTCGTCAAAATAAGCAATTCGGGTAGGTCCGGATAAACTGTAGGTCTAGGGTGGGGTGAAAAGTCTGACCTTCGTCAGAATGAGCAATTCGGGTATGTCCGGAATCTCCGTTAAATTGTAGGTCTAGAGTGGGATTTAAAGCTTGACCATCGACGGAATGAGCATTTCGGATATTTTTTGTCTTTCTTGGAATAAAAAGAAATGTTTTGAAGGCATTTTGTGTAAGAGATGTATGAAAAAATGCTGGGTGCTGGACTCCCCGTTAAACCGTAGGTCTAGGGTGGGGGTAAAAAGTTTGACCTTCGTCAGAATGAACAATTCGAATAGGTCCAGATTCTTCTTTAAACTGTAGGTCTAGGGTGGGGTGAAAAGTTTGGCCTTCATTAGAATGAACAATTTGGGTATGTCCGGGTTTGTATATTATTATTTTTTATTATATATATACACTTCTCGTTCGTAATTCTTATGCTATTATTATTTTTTATTATATATATATACTCTTGGTTCGTAATTCTTATGCTATTATTATTTTTGATTGCATATATTCCTTCGCTTATATAGGATTGTATATTTATTTTCAATGTATTTCGTGAAATTGGATCCAATAATTCGTGTAAATAAACAGAGTGATGTGATGGTGTTTCATTTAATTCTTTTGGATGTATATATAAACGTTATTATTATCATTTAATTATACCAAATGGATGGTTAGGCCTTCTAAGTCAACTGGCGCGTTAAGCCAACTGGCGGTTTAAGCCAGCTAACGTATTATGCCACTCCAATAATGCGTCTAATTAAACAGAGTGATGTGATGGTATTTTATTCAATTCTTTTGCTTGTGTATATATAAACGTTATTATTATTTAATTATACCAAATGGTTGGTAAGGCCTTCTAATTCAACTGGCAGGATAAGCCAACTGGCGGTTTAAGCCAGCTGACGGATTATGCCAATCCAATAATTCGTCTAAATAAACAGAGTGATGTGATAGTGTTTTATTTAATTCTTTTGTTTGTATATATAAACATTATTATTATTTAATTATACCAAATGGCTGGTTAGCCCTTCTAATTCAACTGGCGGGATAAGCCAACTGGCGGATTAAGCCAGCTGACGGATTATGCCAATCTAATAGTTCGTCTAAATAAACAGAGTGATGTGATGGTGTTTTATTTAATTATTTTGGTTGTGTACATATAAACGTTATTATTATTTAATTATACCAAATGGCTGGTTAGGCCTTCTAAGTCAACTGGCGGGTTAAGCCAACTTGCGGATTAAGCCAGCTGACGGATTATGCCAAATGGCGGAAAGCCAACTGTTAAGAATATATGCTTTAATTAAATAAATAGCGCAATCTGGCAACTAAACTAGTTAAGCCAACTGGCTGATTAGGATCTTATAAGACAGCGGGCCCTCGGATGAACCCTCAATATGCGCTTGGCAGCAGCCAAACGAACACTCCTCTCTCCTTTCTCTCTTATGTTAGGTATACCCCTTTGGGGGCTGAGGCCGTTCCGCCTTCTCCCCCAAAGACAGGTGGATTTCCCCAGCTTTCTGGGGGAGTTTCCATTCATTGCAACTTGGGGGATAACCCCCTCCCCCTTGCTGCATAAATTCTTGTAACATTTCCTTTGTAACATTGATCATCACTTGCAATTGCATTGCACTCTAACATTTTGCTCCATACTACTAACATATAGAATGATTTTGTCAAGTTTAGTAAAAGCTTATTTGCACACATCCATTTCTCCGGTTTGGGAAACAGGAAGACTAGCCATCATGGAAAAACGGAAGCAACAAGTCTCCCTTCTCACCCTATTATAGAGGTCGACCAGAAATTTCACCCAATAGGTAAACAAGAACTTTTAGCTTTCAGTTCTTTTAGTGTACTAATCTCTAAGATGATGCTAATGCCCCATTTCCATTCTACAAAGCTGCAAAAACGGGAAACATGTCGGTTACAAGAGTTGCCTCTTTGACAGAAACTCTACCCACTTGAAAAATTTCCAAAAATTTGTGAACTTCGTTCAAAACAGGAAATTATGGTTGTTTGTTTTTAAATTATTGTCAATATAAATACAAGCATCAGGAGACAAGTAGCATCTGGAAAATTGTCAGAAGTGTAACTGTGAAACAAAGAGTGAAAAAGTTCATTAACCAGCGACCAGCAAGACATGCAAAAGATTTATAGAATTTCAAAGACAAATACACTTCTAGCAGAAGAAAGGTAGAAGAGAGAAGGTTATCGTGCACTACCGTAAAGAAGCCAATCTATATATGAAAATAGGTAGACCCACAAGGAACGTCCATTGAAGCTGGGGAAGAAAACAAAGGAGGGACAAACTGACCAAACTCGTCAATCATATAAACTTGAAAAATTTGATGATTTGGAGGAAGCATAAGGAACATACTGTATCGTATATTTCCCCTCCTTTGACTCCTGCAGAAAACGAAGAAGAAAGTGAATGAAATATTAATGAAGGCAGATATAACTAACATGATCAATCAGTATGGCACTTGCAAGAGCATGAATTCTAGAGTAAGATATTTCAAAACGTATTGCAAGGGGAGGCGCAGTACCCTTTACCAACATTTCCTGCGGACATGTAATCAAGTCACAAGGAAATTATCCCCAAATAAATTTAAATCCATTGTAACAAGTTGCCTTCGAAAAATTTGTGAGTTATATTTACAGTACCATGATATTCTTTTTAATGATACTAAAACTAAGTTTATGCAATTCACCCTAAAAACTTTAATTAGTCAGACGATATTAATTTAAACATGAGTGGTGAACCAATAAAAGAAGTACAAAAATTCTGTGCTAAAACATGCGTGTATGATTACAAAGATCTGTCAGTTCTATATAAGCCAAGTAAAAGACACTCGTTTGAATTCTAAGAAATGATTCTCAATATATGCAAAAAACTCGTTACATTCACGTAGCATTAAATACATCAAAGAAAAGGGGGTAACTATTGTATTTTTAGCCAGAAATCAAAATTTAAACCTCAACTGGGAATTTAAGCGTCCACTTTTCAAGGCACATAAGTCCGTTTCTGAAATGTATTACATTAAACGGACGTATTATGTGCCTTGAAAATTGGACGCTCAAATTCCCGGTTCAGGTTTAAGTTTTGGTTTCTGGCTAAAAATAAAATAGTTACCCCTTTTTTTTATGTATTCAATCCGACATGAATGCAACGAGTATCTTTCGTATATTGAGGTTCTGAATGTAGTAGGCTAGGTGGCTTTAAACCCTGAATCCTCTCTCAAGGCTGGATCCTATCTGCATTTGTCATTTACCATTACTTATTCGGGCTATAGTATTTGTTATTTACCATTATTATTTGGACTATAGTCGATTTAATTTTCCCAGAAGAGTTCCTTGTTCCATGCACGGTCTGTGTGTACACACTCACACACACACACACACACACATGCACATATATATTGAATAAAACAACAGACTATTATTTCAAAACTAAGAAACAACATTCCTGTAGAGGTGTTTATAGATATGCTGTGAAAAAATTGTTTAAAACTGTCTCGTTTTGACATTCCTTTTCGATGTTTTAATAAACATAACTACACTTTATGAAAAGCTATACAAAATCATTTCAAGGTCTCACATATTATAGTGACAATGCGGATGCGTAGGTCACATTTTTTAAATTCATATGATAATGAAAGTAATAATGGCATTATACAGATATTAAGGTCATGTCTTATTATAGTACAACCCTTTAAACAAGACTAGATTTCGAAAGGTAAAGATAGAAGATCCGGGAGATCGGGAGAATATTTGTGGCGAACAGGAACGAGAATCACTACATCATAATGACGTACGTGAATTGGATCGATCAGGAATTAACTCGGATTCGATATTATTCCAATAAAAAGTTTCAAGATTGGATTTAATTACGTTTAGTATGCGTCGAGTAATTCCAGTTCGATTTAATTACGTTGTATCTACTATCGCTCCCCCTATATAATATAACCTATACAGTAGTTTCGTATGTACAATTCCTTTAGTTCTGAAACATTCAATCTCGGAATCTAAAATGTCAAATGGGCATAAATTAATAATAATTACGTACAAACTTTCAAGTTTGCTATGACGCAACATACATACAATAACATTTCTATGACAATTAATTTAGATGTTAATGTCGTCTCGTTTCATTTTCTCTATTTACTTATTTCTGACGTGGACACGATTTTCGTATCCGTGTGTGTGTGTGTGTGTGTGTGTGTGTGTGTGTGTGTGTGTGTGTGTACACTATACATATATATATATATATGATGCAAACCCACAAGGAAAAAAGGAAAATGATTCCAAGGCTTTCATGTATTCAGAAGTACACCTCGTCAGGGAATGACAAGGGTTTGTGGGTTTGCATCACTCATTCGTTTCACGTGTTTAATTGTGAAATTCAACCCATATATATATATATATATCGGTGGTGTAGTGGTTAGAGTCCCTGACTACGAATCCATCGGCCCCGGGTCCGAGACCCGGTGACAGCAGCCGGCGCGCAGCAAAACCCAGCTGTTCATCCTTCCACACAATAAAAAAAGTGGTTGGTAGATAAATGGGTACCTTGGGTGGCCTAGTGGTTAAGACGCTGGGCTGCTGCTGGGGCGTGCTTCGGATTCCACGTTAAACTGTAGGTCTAAGGTGGAGTGAAAAGCTTAACCTTCGTCAGAATGAACAATTCGGCGGAAGCTAACCAAAGGTTATATTATAGAATGACCATCCCTTTTCCTGTAAAGCGCAAAGGACGCTGAGCTCTATGGACGTAAGTCCAATGCACATGCACGAGACCCGAGGTTATAAAAGCTTGGGCCGGGCCACACCCTGGATGAATCTATTACTCGAAGTTACCAGTGCTATACGCATAAATCCGTTGCCGTGAGACCAGTTCATCTACTCCCATTAATCAGCAAAACAGTGTTATGTAAGCTATCATTCATTATTCACCCCTTTGGCTTACAAGTTACAACCCATAGCATCGACGCCATCCTGATGCCCTAGTGACGTTCAGGGCAACCGAGATACCCCCTAAACCAGTGGATCAGAACACACGCCCACCAACACATAATAACTGGTGTAAGAAGTGCACCAGTTTAGAATATATATGTGTAGAGAGAGAAAATATTAAATATCGTAGAAGAATCAATAGCTTTCCTGCGTAAAAGCCAGAAAAAGTGAGATTTGACTTTGAACCATGCTAAACATATATGGAGTGATAGACATCAAGAAACATATATGTTGTACTTCCTTACACTTACTTGAACAAATGTGCTGTCTCGTCGTATTAAATTAAATGGTATGAAAATGTAATAACTGTATTTTTGTATGTTAATAATTTAATGTTCTACTATTTATTTACGGGTATTTCTATACAGAACAACCGCCATTCCTAATCCAGTCTGCGCTCCGAACGAGCGTGGCCAAGGAAACAATAAAACATAGCACTTTCCTTAAACGTTTATTTGTAGTTTTAGTTGAGAGAGAGAGAGAGAGAGAGAGAGAGAGAGAGAGAGAGAGAGAGAGAATGGACTTGTATGATTGTATTTATCTAGCTTTTTATTTAATTAGTTAAAGTTTATATAATCCACCAAATTTGTTATATTTTACACCTCTGACAATAGAAAGGAATCTGATTTTTAAAATGCTGCGACTCCTCTATGAGAGTTTTCAATGGACACTTCCATTGGCGTTTTGCTACTGGCTAAAAGAAGGTCATAACTGTAAGCCTTTGAAAAACGCTCTCAATTTGGTTTCAAAACTAAACAGAATTTGTTTCACCAAATACTGTAAATAACTGTTATACACAATGATCATTTTATAACATTTTAATTAACGATCACATTAATTAACAAATCATATTAAAAATAATCATATTAAATTCAGTTTATAACCAAAATGAATTACTGCAGAAAGATAATGTTGCTTGAAATGTTGCAAAGTCCTAGCATTGCAACAGTGCATTTGAACAGGGAAAAATGGGTTACTTGTGGACTTCGATCATGAACTTTCAATTATATTTTCAACTTTTGTTCGCATAATCCCATACCATACTATTAACTGTCATAAAAATTAAGGAGATCTAACTTTTGGACCGTTAAAACATACAATTACAAGTTACCATGAAATGGCAGCAAGTCCTACCGTAAATTCCTCTATTATCTTTGTTTAATTTGTTTGTTTGAAATTAATCTTAACAATTTTTAAACAATAGAAACGAGTGTTTTTTGTTATTAAATTAATATAAAACATATAACAGAGCCTTATATAAGCCTGGAATTGTTTGAAAACAAAGAATAATTGTTTTGTAAATATGAAATATTTCAAAACAAAAAATTTATGGTAACTGCTTACGTGTAATTAATTTATCTTGCATATTAAAAATTATATCAGAGTTTCGAATTCTTTTTCTACTTCATTATCATTAAAGAAGTCCTTAAGTCAAGAAGCAATTGCAAAATGGTCAGTTTTCAAGTTTTCAACATTTTTGTTATATTTTTCCTCATTGGCTTCACCGAAGCAAGAGTAAAAGAAAACAATAAGTTCTGTTCATGCGGAAAGAATCACGTTCTCTGTGATATTCGGCCATCAATTTATAAGCAATTTTTATCTTTAATTATTCCTGAAAGTGACCAAGAGAGGAACCATATTGTGAGACTATTCAATTTGTTTAGGAATAAAGTGGCTGAGGGAAAATTCAAGAGTAAAAAAGCTACTTTTCCCCCAGCTAGTGACATGCTCCAATTAGTAAGTACTTATGGACAGAATATTTTTAATTAGCATAATTTCGTTGACAGAGGACAATTTCTCACATGAAATAACCTAGTCTTTTTTAACCCTTTGAAAATCGAGGGACATATTTGTCCCAGCGGAAATAATAATATAAGTTGTACAATGATGCAACGTTTCTACAAATACCTCTTCATGTTTACAGTATGTATCATAGGTATTGGTTAGTTGTCGGAAAAGGAACCGAAAATGGGTTATTCAAGTGACTATAGTTACCAACATATCTAATTTTGAGTACCAATAAAACTTACACTTTTTAGTTCAAAGAAACATATATCGGTCGTCAAATGGTTAAATAATTCCTAAAATGTCTACTATCAACAAAATTAGTTAGAAACATTTTTGGGAGTTTTCATACTTTATTTCTTTCCTTCAAATTTCTAGTTTTAGTTTGTGATGTTTAAGCATTTTAAAATTGGGAAAGTTGCTTGTATAGTGTAATCAGTCATGCACTCTGAAATCAGTTGAATTATTTTAATTCAAATTTAAGTGGGAAAGTACCAACTTGGGAGTTTGTAAGAGCTCCAACCCAAATTGAATGAAATCATACTATTTATTGTCTCCATTGAGAAAGTAGTTAAATTTCAAATAGTTAATTTGAAATATTTTTAGTGTTGCAACACTTATAACGATATTCCAATACTCCGACTGTCCCGTTTGTCGTATATCATAGTGCACCTATAAGGGCCTTCAAAACCGGTTGAGAGCTAAAATCTTAAAATTGCCTACTTTAGGTTTACTGCGTATAACGTGCATAGAAAATGGGAGCAATTTTTACAATTTATTGATAAGTTTTATGATTAGTATGCTAATAAAGATGACG
This sequence comes from Bathynomus jamesi, assembly GCA_023014485.1. NCBI lineage: Eukaryota > Metazoa > Arthropoda > Malacostraca > Isopoda > Cirolanidae > Bathynomus > Bathynomus jamesi. The sequence goes on along the minus strand of JAJOZX010006933.1, from coordinate 109,010 downwards.
CGTGGGAACTATACGTACGTACATACGTACATGCACACACAGCTCGTGGGAGGGGGGAGAGGGTGGCACTGACACTGGCAATGATCGGAGTGTATGTGCTACATTTTTCATACTCCCTATAAATGTCATTTCTTAGTACCACCTAATAAGACGGTACTAATAGTGGTAAATATCATGACTGAACCATGAATTACCGAGAAGAAACCACTACAGTAAACCCTCGTCCAACGCGTGTTTGTCCAGCGCGAATTTGCTTATACACGGAAAAATAAATGCGAACAATTATTTGCCGAAAGCGGAAAGTTTGAGTATACACGGTCCGCCAAACACGTTCTCATACAGTAGTACTGTACGCGTGCCAATGCGTGCTCCTGTGTTTTCTCCTACATTCTCCAACACTCCCGCATCTCCCTCCCTCTCGCGTCACCCCTCGCATCACCCTTTGTTTCAGTCCCGCTAACGCGTTTAGTTTAGTTCACTGAAGTTGTGTTGGATTGTTTTTGTCGTATTTTTCCGTTGTTTTGCTGTTACCCTTAGACAGCAGTATGGCACCGAAACGTAAAGCATCTGCGAGTGATAGTGAAGAGAAGAAAAGTCATAAGGTTATGACATTAGCCGAAAAAAATAAAGATTCTAGATAAGTTGCGTGGTGGTATGAGCATAACATCACTTGGCCGTGAGTATCACGTGAATGAGTCTACCATACGCACCATCCGAAAGAGTGGAGAAAAGATACGTGCTACTTTCATTTAATATATTTTTATTTATCATATGTAAATATCATTATGTTTATGATTTTATTATGTTCTTATTTCATATACAATATAAGTAGGGAAATTCATTTATGTGTGACTAAAAAATTTACGTATCTAAATATTAATGGGAGACTTTACGCGGTCGCGTTCACTGTATCCCCATTTATCCCATAATGTATTAAGTTTGTCCAACGCAGATTTACCTAACGCGCCGTTCTCGAGGAACCTAACCCCGCGTTGGACGAGGGTTTACTGTATTTATCTGTGTACCTTATGAAATAACATAAATGCCGGACGTTTCATTCTCACGATGTAGTTAGTTTAAAAGGAGTAAATCTACTCATATGGCCAACGACAAATGTGCCCTTTAATTCATGTCCGTTTCTTAGTAGCAAAATGAGGAACTCCATCATTTCTATTTATAGACAAGTGATCTGCGACATACGTGGACATACTTCAACTATTACATAAAGTTTCAAAACTGTACCGTAATGTCTGTTGTATAAAGAAACTATGTAGTTAGATTTGCTTCGGCTATACAGGGTGTCCCATAAGTGTGGCATCATAGGAACAATAACAAAAAAAGGCAAAACGAAAGCTTTTATTTACAGAACGTGTTCAATATGTCCACCATTGTTTTCAATACACAAATTCAGACGTGATACCCAGTCAGCAAGCACACGGTGAATGATGTCAGGAGTAATGGTGTTACATGCCTCAATAATGCGCTGCCGCAAATGTTCAACACTCCTAATTTTCTCTGCGTATACCAGCGCTTTCAAGTGGCCCCAGAGATAAAAATCTATGAGTAATCTGGATTCGTTCTTCCTTGCTCACAGACATTATGGCCTGTAGAAAGAGAAAAATATGAATTATGGTTTGTAGAAATAGAAAAATATGAATTTCTCCCATGATGCCGGACTTATGGGACACCCTGTACAACAATGAAACTCAAATTTCTATCATTACGATAATTTCCTTAACCAGTTTGAAAAATGCATCCTGAAAAAAGGCAGATCTTTTTTGTGTGCATAATAAACAACGTTAAAAAGAACAGGAAAATAATAACATACAAATAACATTTGGTATTAAAAATTCAAAAACAAAAAATATTTAGCTGCAGCTTTTAATATCTTTGATGCTTGATCAAATATTTTTAGGGGAACTGATTCACTGAAAAATGCGACTTTTCTGAAAATGGTTCTACATGTTTCTCTCAGCTAGGTTAATTGTCAGAAAAGGAACCCAAAATGCTTGTAAAGGAAGTGACTAGTTACTAAAATATTTGGATTTGAATAACAGTAAATCTTATGAATTTTGGTTTAATTAAGAAAAAAAGTGTGGCACTAAAGGGTCAAGGTGGCGAACAGTAATTGCATTGTACTTTTAAAATTAAAAATGTATTAATTTTTGTGAATAATGGTTTTCCTGAACAATAATAATAGAACGCGAAATAAAAATGTTTTAAATGAAAAAAGATCGTGCCTCAAAAAACCAAACACTCATTTTCAAATATTTACAGTATTTCTCTCTCCTGTATTTCTTACGACAAACGGAAAATTAAAAAGCGAATTATGCACATACAGTATTTTTAAAAAAGAATTTGCCTCTAAATTAGTTTTAATATCGTATTCAGTAATATATATATATATATCTTGGTTCTCTCTTTAAATTCAAATTAAATTTAAATTGTTTAGTCGTAACAGTTCAATCACATTAATGTATTGAAACAGATGATCAGTTCTTCATCTGTTATTGCTTGTTTCCTCATTCATGAACTATCCGAACTCAGTTCTCTGTAATGTCTTTGAATTTAGATGTTTTTTTAACTAATAATTCTTTGACTAGAATGATTAGGGAGAGCTAAAGTTTTAATATAAAACAAATTTTTCTTTACAGAAATACAATAAAAAATGTGAAAGAGCAGCACTCAACAAATTGAAGTATTGTGGAGATTTCCCAGTGTGAGTTAAAAAATACATTAAATCTCTTTTTGTTCATAAATGCAGCTGAAAGTAGTTACTATGTATTTAATGCAAGAAAATTTATATAATGTTAGTTAAAAAATAATAAACTTTATTAATAAGAAATTTAAAGATGGGAGGTAACATTTTCTTTGAAAAAAGTCGAATGAATTTACATTAGATTCCTATATGATGTATAAAATACCAAACATTACATAGAGTTGTAAACTGGACACATTTGACAGGGTAAAATCTGCAATTTAGGTATAATTATACTCGTATGAGTTGTATATAAAGAATTAAAGAATATAAGGAAATTACAGACTAGGACATACTGTATTAACTTTTAAATATTACATTTCGATACATAAACTTGGAAAAGGGTTTACACTGTAAACGGTTATTAAACATTTGAACAAATGATGTTTTTATATGCTTAAATTTGAGAATAGCTCATTTCTATATGGATATTAATTTCTATCATAGCAATTATAATAAACTTGTGAATCTGTATGACACTTGAAAATCCGGTACTACAATATCAAAGCAATAATAATGCAGGCATCAACTCGTATATACATGTACATACATACATACATACAAAAACTTACATTTACAAGCTGTATGTGAAATTTCAAACTGCAAAAACTACAAATACACAAATTTTTATTCAGATAAGAATACATGTGACAGTGTTTCAGTGAATGTTTTTCAGTATGTTTAGATACTTCATATATTTGATATGGAATTAATATATTCACAGAACTCTAATCTGAATATGTCGTTGGAAACATGGAAGCTTTTCAAGAAAAATTAATGGTATTTAGTTTATTTATTACATTGCAGAAGTGAAAAAGGCAAGTAATAGTAATAGTAATAACACATAATAATAAAAATAATGCCAGCAACAATAATAACAGTAATAAACACAAGAAAAAATTTACAAAATGTCACATAATGTTAACTAAATGATTTATTGTATATTTAGTAGAAAATAAATGCATAATAATAAAAAAATATAAAAAGGGATAAATGACGAAATTAAAAGTGTTTCTAATGAAATTATTATATTTTAGAATTTAGATAGTTAATTATAAAATGGGAACTTGATTACTATGGTAATAATGGCGGTAGTGAACTTATACATCAGTACGAGCTAATGAAGTACTTCTTTAGTGATTTTCGAAATACTCTTAGTGATGAAGCCTTTCTGATATGTATGGAATTTGAATTCCACACATCTGCTCCTTTGAAAGAGAGTGCATTTCCTGCAGTTTCAATTGTATAGTTTGGTTTACGTATAACTTCCCTGGGCAGTCTGGTGTTATTAATCTACAGATCTACAGAAGCTTAAGCTAACAAAGACCTAAGATCCACTCTAAGGTTAGCCCGAGAGAAAGAAGGAAGTAAGGGGTTAAAAGAAGAGAATAAGGGGTTAAGTAAGTAGCAAAACCTATCACTCGTGGGTTAAAATTCATTCAGAAAGAGAGAAAGAAAGACACCATCACCATCCGCCGGCCACTGCCGACAAGTCGGAAAAATAGTCGAAGAGAATACTTCCAGCTATTGCAGACCAGTCCTCCACTCCATAGGGAGGTAGAGGATGCAGCCCACCAGCCCACTCTGCCGAAAAGGGGTGAAAGATGAAAAGAAGTCAAATAAGAACGCATTACAAACCATGCAACACATTCTTAACTCAAAGAACAACACATTCTTAACTCAAAGCAACACATACCTCCAGCGGTTGCAGACCGGTCCTCTACTTCAGAGGGAGGTAGAGGACGGAGCCCACTCCGCCGGAAAGGGGTAGAAGATGAAAAGAAGTAAAATAAGAACGCACTACAAACCATGCAACACATTCTTAACTCAAACACTATCATACCATGCAAACTACAGACATGCAGTGAAGAGAGTTACAGACATGCAAATAAGGAGAGAGAGAGAGAAAAAAAAAGTAGAAAGAATAACAAAAAGTGGGTTAGTTTCGCTACGAGCTACATCTACTGTAAGTTCGTGTTAGTCTAATTTTTTTTTTTTTGCTGGCATTACACACTGGCATGTCACAAGCTGACATTATCGTCAACAGACTCATCCTCGATCTCCACCCCTAGAGCTCCTGTTGCTAATGGTTTTATTATATTAAAGAACGTTAATAATTCTAACGAGGGAGAGGGAAAAGGGGGCGGCTCGGAGGGAAAAGGGGGCGGCTCGGAGGGAAAAGGGGGCGGCTCAGAGGGAAAAGGGGGCGGCTCAGAGGGAAAAGGGGGACTGTTTTATTATTATATTGAACAACGTTAATATTTTTAAAATGCCTATCTAAACGGTTCTTAAAAATATTAACGCTGGTAGAGTTCACGACGGGGGTGGGACGATTATTCCATTTATCAATTACTTTAAACGTAAAGAAGTTTTTAGCGATATTAGTTATAAACGTCTGCCATGCAACTTAAATTTGTTATTACGAGTATCGCTATTATCGAAAGTGAACCGTTTGTCAAAATTTACGTTATCGATGTTATTAACGATTTTGAAAACTTCAGTAAGCTCCCCCCTTAATCTCCTAGTTTCGAGTGAATGCAAGTCTAACTCTTTAATCCTATCTTCATAAGGCTTGTTGCGCAATGACGGAATTAGTTTCGTGGCACGACGCTGAACCCTTTCTAACCTATCAATATCCTTACGCAAATACGGGCACCAAAACTGAACGGCATATTCTAAATGAGGCCTGACTAGGGACTTGTAAAGGGGCAATATAATATTCTTCGATTTAAACTCGAAGTTACGCTAACTCTCTATCATCCATCGTGTACGTGTAATTATTGTTACGAGAACCTATATGCAAAACTTTACATTTGTCTACGTTAAATTGCATCTGCCACTTATCCGCCCACTCCATAATCCTATTTACATCGTCTTGAAGCCTATTTCTATCGTCCTCGTTAACAACCTTACCGCCTATTTTAGTATCGTCCGCGAATTTTGACACGTTACTAGTCAAACCTACATCTATGTCGTTAATATAAATTACGAATAGCAATGGACCTAACACTGAACCCTGTGGGACACCGCTACCTACATCCAACCACCCCGATTCACTACCATTAACTACGACCCTCTGTCTCCTAGCACGAAGCCATTCCTCTAACCAGTTAGCTACCTGACTGCGAATACCGTGCGCTTTAACCTTCGCAATTAGTCTTCTATGCGGAACTGTATCGAACGCTTTTTTAAAATCTAAATAAATAACGTCAGCCGCTCTATGCCTATCGTATTCGCGCACTATTTCGTTATAAAATTCCAACACATTAGTTAAACAAGATCTATGGCGTCGAAACCCATGCTGACTACTATTAATCAAATCGCGACTCTCTAAGTCAGGGGTTCCCAAATTGTGTTCCGCGGAACACTTCTCACGGTATACAAGTGTTCCGCGGAACACCAATTTGGGAACCCCTGCTCTAAGTGTTCGATGATACGATCCCTAACTACGGATTCCAAAAGTTTACCGACAATTGACGTTAAGCTAATGGGCCTATAATTGCTAGCTACTGTGAGGTCGCCTTTTTTAAAATGGGCGTGACGTTAGCTAATCTGAAGTCTTCAGGAATAATCCCCGTTTCCAGTGACTCATTAAAATTCTTCGTTAAGGGGCCTACGACAACGTCTTTCAAATCTTTCAGATGTCTAGGATAAAACGCGTCAGGGCCTGGAGACTTGCTAACTTTTAACTTATCGATATAATAGGCAATCTCACCATCGTAAACAGTTATTTCATCCAAAATAGTCTCGCTGCTAAATGGAACGATATCGTCCACATCGGACATTATTGACGTCTTCTACGGTAAAAACTGTCGCAAAAAGTTATTAAAAATACCCGCCATCGCCTGAGCGTCGGAAGCCAAACCGCTATTAGCGCCCAAGAGAGGGCCTATATTATCTTTTATCTGCTTACGATTATCCATGTAATCGAAAAACATTTTTGGCTTATGTTTACTATCCGCAGCTATAAGGATCTCTAAATTACGCTTAGCATTCCTAACTGATCTTTTAACCTGACGTCGAAGCTCGATATATCTATTAGCGTTAGCTACTATGCCATTGCGCTTATTAAGTCTATACGCTCTGTTACGCTCGTTTATGAACTCGCCTATTTCACTAGTCCACCACTTAGGTCTACCATGATTTCTAGCGCGCTTGGGCTTACGAGGAATAAACTCCCTTTCGATATTCAAGAAACTATCTCTAAACGCCTCCCAATGCAAATTTGCGTCATTACCCATAAATAAGTCACCCCAGTCCACTACTCTCATCCTATCCGCAAAACTATCAAAATTGGCCCTACGAAAATCAGGGACTTCTATTACGTTACTATCATTAGTGTTTTCTATCAATAACTTAAACCTAAGAATTTGATGATCACTACATCCTAAACTCTCGCCTACTTCTAAACCTTCGACTATGTTTTCGCCGTTCGTCATCACCACGTCTAAAATATTATCACCGCGCGTTGGTTCGGTAACCATCTGTCGTAAAAATTCATCTTCCATGAACTCAATCAATCTCAAACCCTCAACGTTACCAGAAAAAGTCTCGTAATTGACGTTAGGGCAGTTAAAGTCTCCGACAACTATACTATCCCGATTTAATAAAGTTACTAAGAAGTATGTAAAATCTAATATCGGTCTCGAGGAGTTGAACGGGAGGTCTATAAACAACAACAAAATTGAAACTAAGACTACGCGCCCTAACTTCAACGCATATCTTATTAATTGCTGCCGGAAAATCTACCTTAACCTCGATAGCCCTAAGGGAATTACGAATGTACAGCAAAACGCCGCCACCAATCCTATGTAACCTATCATTAGTAAAGAGTTTAAAACCCGGTATTTCAAGCTCCCCCAACAAGTCCCGTGTCACGGTATTTAACCACGTTTTAGTGATAGTAACTATATCGTAGTTGCCAGAATAAATTATCGCCTTAAATTCGTTTAATTTATTTCTAATAATACGCGCGTTACAATAAAAGACGTTTAAGTTATTTTTTACCGCGGGTCGGTGTTTTAAACTATTTTTCACGTCGGGCCCGCGATCCCCGGACCCATAACGTTTAAAGAAGGCTTCGACCTATACAGCTTCCGAAAGTTTTCGTCAATTAACGTACCTAGCCTAGCATTACCTATTTCATTAAAATGCACCCCATCTTTTATAAAAAGGTTAGGATCACTGAAATCTGACCACAGCTTTACGAAGGGTACATTTTCCTCAGCACAAATCTCTTCTAATTTAGTATTCAAAAATATCGTTTTAGACGTAATCCTAAGATCCAAACCGTGCCTAGGGGTAATACCTAGAACTAAAGACCTATCTGACCTCGCCTTTAGGGACCTAATTAACCCCCTATATCTCTCCAAAAGGTCAGGCATTCTCGTATCGGGCCTATACGAGTAGTTGCCACCTTACCATCGTCACCAACATCGAGTGACGGGAGGCAACGTCAATCCTATCCACTTCGTCTCTAACTCTGTCAACCCTGGCCCCTGGGAGACAGACCCTCCTCCTCTTGGTTGGATGCCGTTCAATGAACTCTTTGTCCATATGGCGCACTAAAGAGTCCCCAATTAAAATAGTTTCCCCCCTCATTCACGTCCCTTTCCAAATGGTCAAAAGGGTTCGAAACCTCGATAAGGGGGGGATTCCTATCACCTAACGTACGCGGCCTAGCTCCACCCTTAACTTCTCTTTGAATGGGTGATGTATTTGAACATATTAACAGCAACATTTGAATTTGTAGAAGTCATTTAAATTTAAAATATTTAATTCTTTAAACATTGGAGAAATGTCACTTTGTTGTCAGAGAGAGTTTGCGGACATTTTTTACGAATGACTTCTAAAGGATATTTTTTGTATTTCTTTGAGCTGCCCCATGTAATGCAATATAATAACTGTGGATGGATGAAGGAGTAATACAGGGTAAGGAGTGCGTTTCGAGGAAGTGTTTTTTAGTTTAAATAATATGAAGAGAAATTTTGATATTTTGGATTTGTTGTGTTGTACTTAGTTTTTTAAATTTAGTTTTTCGTCTAAATTTATGCATTTTAACCTCATTCATCCTTGCAAGTGTAGTATTCCAGGTTTTCACTTCATAGTTTGTATTCATATGTTTTGTGGAAACAATTCTATAAAATGACTTTGTCAGGTTCATTGAAAGTTTATTGGCACATATCCATTTATACACATACTTTAATTGCCTGTTCGTTCCGTTATCAGAAAGTCTACATTATGATGGGAAGAAGTAAGCATGGTATCACCTGCGTATTGTATGCAGTTTAATGTGGTTGAGAGATGAAAGTCATTGACGTGAATTAGAAATAATACTGGCTGAAGAATATATCCTTATGGTACTCCACTAATTAGCATTACCTTGTCGGATAAATTATTGTTTAATCTAATATAGTGATGACGATTTGATGGAGATCGAGTTGAACCGTTCCAGGATATTTCCCCTTATTTCGTACATGTAAAGTTTATTGAATAAGAATTCATACGAAAATGTATCAAATGTTTTTGACAAGTCGAGGAAGACCAAGGCAGTGTTTTTTGCTGTTTAGGTTCTGATACACATTTTCTATAGCATGTTTGTAGCATCTTCCGTTGTATGCCCACCTTTAAACCGGAATTGTGTTTTAGTTAAAATACTGTATTTGATTAAGAATTTAGTTAGTTTATTGTATCCGATTTTTTTCAAATACTTTAATTAAAGTTGGCAGGAGGGAAATGGGACGATAATTGGATGTTTGGGTTCCCCGATTTAAATGTCAGGGAATACATCTAGTATTACTGATTCATTCATTAGTTTACTGAGTGTTATTGCAATTTGATCGGATACTAATTTGTATATTTTTACTGGAGCCGTATTGATGCCAGAGACTTTATTTTTTAGATTTCTTATTGTTAAAGAGATTTCGTTTGGTAAGATTGGATCAAAGAAAAAGGAGTTTGGAGTGGGTTGTGGAATGTATTGTCGGTAGTGAGCGTCAGTAATTGCGATCGAGGCTGCAGTATTGGAGCTGATATTTACAGAGTTTGTTTAATAAATTGGCTGTCTTTGGAATCACTATAAGAATTTTCGTCTTGTGTGAGGGTGGACAAGGGATTTGCTTTCACCTTCTTTGTGTTAATTAAATCCCTCAGAGTATTCCATACACTTTTGTGACTGGATGTTTGTTCATCAATTTTTAAACAATAATGATCTACTTTTGCTTTTCTATTTACTGCATTAAGTTTGTTATGATAATTTTTGGTCTGTTCAGTAATAATATCAGTTTTATGTAATTTAAAGAAAGTATGTTTGCGTTTAATACTCACAAAGAGTGCTGAGGTGATTCATTGGTTTCTGTATTTAGTTTCAGATATTACGTTTGATTCAAGCAGAAAGTTTGTGTTGAATATATCCATTAGTGTGCTGTAGCATGCTTGAAATTTTTTTCCAATGTCAGGGTTATTTTCAGTCATTCCAGTCCAGTCAAAAGCTATTATTTCTCTAAGCCGCAGTGGTCGGCGAACAGGGGTAAATTACCCCAAATGGGGTACATTTAAAAATTTTGGGGGTAATGCTTGCGGTATGAGAGACACCATATGCAACAATTTTAAGAGCAATTGGCTTGTTTTTGTTTACTTTGAAGTCTGGGGGTAATTTCATTTTACTCAAATAGATTTTTGGGTAATACCCAAAAAAGTTCCCCGACCCATGCTCTAAGGAATTTTGGTTTTTCATTGTAGCTGTAAGATCAATGGTCAACTTTTATATTTTCTTGTGAGGAGAAAAGGGATGATTAGCAGGTATGTGTAGACAAGTGTTCTGTGATATTTAATATGATTATACCCGAGATGCAGTCAAACGAGGACCGCACCCAGATCTGATCTAGCAGAGTCAAATTTCTAATGTTATTGTGAAGTCTAGTTGGCTTTGTAGTAGTTAACTGAGAACCACTTGCAGTCATGATGTTGTGGAGGAAGTCAGGTCATAAAAGGCCTTAGATGGTACCATATCTTGTTGTTTATCTTACCTTTAGATGCCCTGAGGGTCATAAAAGTTGGCGCCTTTGTGGGACCTGAGAGAAAAGAACGGTATCGCGTATTTTTTGTCTGCTTTCTTCGATAGATGGCTGTAGGGTAGGTAATTATGGCTGGATATTGCTAATTAATTATGATTTTTTTTTTACCAAAGTAACGTTGCCAGATACTTCGTTTGTTAAAAACCAGTTTGTTCTATACTTCGATAGGCGGATGGTGTTGTTGGTGCATTAATCTTTTGTGTGTGTGTATATATATATATATATATATAATATATATATATATATATATTTTGAACTTGTGCGAGTGAATGACATTGAGAGAGAGAGAGAGAGAGAGAGAGAGAGAGAGAGTGTGCATGCTTGTGGTTTTATATTCGGCATTCGTTTTATAAATGCACACAAGGAGCGCAAGACCCATAGTCCACTCGTGGTTTTTGTACTTATAATACCTAAGAAATATGCAGTTTTAGTTGATTTAGGTCTAGTCGTATCTAGCATAAGTTTAGACTCAACAGAAGAATTTTACTGCGTTATTTATAGCTTTATTATTAACCACGCTCTGGTTTTTATATTAGAAAGAACTAGAAAAATAGGTTTCTATAATATAGGAGTAGTAAATATTGCCTTCAGAAAGTATTGTTTAGAGCCCTAACTCATAAATAAGTTCGGCACTAAATACATATAACATTTTAACAAAATCACCAAGAGTTTCAGAAGTAACTAAAGATACAGTAAGTGTACAATTTAAAAAAAATTATTTGTATTCATTATGGGATCAAAATCTATTGTAGACAGGTTACTTCAGTCTTAGGCTATATTTTAGTTTAGTATTGAATTTTTGCTTAATTTTGCTTAAAAATAATTTAGTCCAACCAAATCTAATTAAAAAATTTAAAAATACAACGAAAATACCATACTTTGAAAACAGCGAATTGCAATACAATATCAAATGCAAAAAACTTCACTTTTTTCTACGTGGACAGAAACACGAGTGAACCAAAACAATATGTCCCAGGAATCTAATTTGGTTTCGTTATGTAGATGATATTTTCGCATTTTAGCCTGACCACTGGAACAACTTTGACACTTTCTTTCAGTCATTAAATAATCTTGTTCCCTCTATTAAATTTAAATATGAATGGGAGAACGACAAACAATTACCTTTTCTAGATGTTTTGGTCATTAACGAAAGCGGAAAGCCCAATTTCACGGTCTATAGAAAACCTACTCATTGTAATTCGCACATTCATTATTTTTCATATCATGATGAAGGGGTTAAAAGCTCAATTATTTCTTCCATGTTTCTAAGAGCACTCAGGATTTGTAGCCCACATTTGCTGGACCCGGAAAATTCAAAGATTTGGAACATTTTTAAGGATTTAAAATATCCTGAGTGGTTTATCAGAAAGGCGTATTTTAAAGCCAGAAAATCTTTTTATGCCCCTCGGGAACCTTCAGTTAACCAAAAACAATATGTGAGTTTGCCTTACATTGCCGACTTAGAAAGAGTAAAACCGTTGACGAAAGATTTTAAGTTTGCTTTGGCGTGCAAATATTCGTCTACCGTGAAAAGTAAATTGGTTAGGAATAACGTTGCAAAAGAGGAACAAGCCTGTGTCTACAACATTCCCTGTAAAAGTTGTGATTTAGTATACGTGGGAGAAACTGGAAGAAATATTGAAACCCGTATTAAAGAACACAAATATGCCTTCAGAAGTTGTAATACTAATAATGCCATTTTTTATCACGCCAGCCAAAAAAATCATGCTATAGATTGGGAATCAAGTAAGGTACTTTATAAATGTAATAATTATGTCAAAAGAAAAATAATACAATCTGTGTGTATAGAAAAAGTAGATAATTTTAATTTGTGCGAAGGTACTTATAAGTTAGACCCTTTAATGAGATTCTTGGTCAAAAAATCCCTTACAGAGTCGTGGGAACGTGTTCGAACCTATTTCTTAAATGTCTCTGGATTGGATTGTTTCCTTACTCGCTTTTAGTAAATGTAATAATGGAAGTAATAAATGTGGAAATAAATATAAATGCAACAGATGTAATAATAAAGGTAATATTATAAATTTAATAATTAGGGTAAAGGTAATAATAATAAATGTTAAAAAATGTAAATGCAATAATAAATGCAGTAATTATGTCAAAATATTAGAATCTGTATGTATAGAACAAGAAGATAGTTTTAATTTGTGGGAATGTACTTATAAGCGGACCCTGTAATAAAATGCCCTTCCGGTGTCGGGAGAACGGTATCTAACCTAGGTGCGAATTTCTCAATGGTCTCTGGATTGTTTCCTAATCGGCTTTTTTCATTCGTTTTTCGGTTTATAAGTTCTGTATAATAAACAACAATGTAATAACCAATGTAATAATAAATTTATAATTTCTGTAACAAATAATTGTGCAATATTAAATGTAATAAATTTAATAATAATTATGTAAAATAATAGAATCTGTATGTTTAGAACAGGAAGATAGTTTTAAATTTGCGCGAATGTACTTAATGAAAATGCCCTTCCGGTGTCGGGAGAATGGGATCTAACCTAGGTGCGAATTTCTTAACGGTCGGTCCCTGGACTGTTTTTCCCTCTTGTTTTGGTTCATTCGTGTTTCTGTATCCACCCGAGGAGGATGCCAGTGGGCGTCGAAACTGTCGTGGAAATAAACTCTGTCTATTAGAGTGGGTTTTTATTTTCATATAATACAATATCAGTTGAACTTTATTGGTATTCATTTTAGGACGTCATACGTCACTGGCGTCAGAATTCCAAGCCATATTATTGTAGAATAAGCGTGATTTTTTTTAATACTCCTTACGTATAAGTTTATTAACATGATTTCCTAGAAATAATCATCATATAAATATAATTTTTTTAAAAGTAATGTAAATATTCTCAATTCTTGCCAATTGCAAATCTCATAAAGACCAATTACAACTAAGCCGATGAACCATTCATGATAAAGTAAGTTTGCACAGAAATGTTGTGCAACAATATTATACGAAATATATGACAGTTTTTCAAACACCTTTCATAGCACATAGTTTGCTAGTTTTAACAGAAGTACAGTATTTCTTATACACTTTGCCTCTTCACACTGGTAACTACTACCTGACTGTATGAAAAGACATTTTCCATATCAGGGGCGGATCCAGGGAGGGTAGTGCAGGGGGCGCACAAAAAAGACATCATGCCGAGCATTTTATTTGAGCCACAATTTTTTTTATATACTCTACGCTTCACCCACCATACTATGAAGTAGCAAGAGAAAACAGGCTTCCTGTTCCTGTGCGCGAGCTGAAAGGTATCAAAAACTCACACTCCCCTAAGGGGATGATCCACATTTAAATTATATTATAATGCATACATAGGCCCTAGTTTTCAATGCTGTGATAGTGATAGTTGCATTGACAAAGAAATATTATTTTTTTTAAAAGACAATAAAGAAAACATGAAAATAATGATTACTAATAAAACATTTATCAAATTCTGTGCATTTCAATTGTGATAAGCATGTAATACAGTATAATGCAATACTTACTGTAATACTTATAATATACTACACATTTATATTACAGTAAACTGAACATAAAATTCATGATTAGTAATCATGTGTTTTATGTTCAATTATAGTGTATTATAATAATAGACATTTCACAAGTAATGCAATATTATATAGACTTAATTATCATGATTTATGTGTCAAATGTTGGACAAAACGTTCACGACTTGGTTCTCCTTTGGGAATCTAGCCTAGGGAGTTGACACGTGCCCTCCTAGCACCCCCCCCCTGGATCCGCCCATGTGTATGATATGAAATTATATAAAATTATGAAAACGAATATACAAATATGAAGTAGCCTAAAGTTTAACTTCATTCAGGGCTAAATTCGTTCTTACTATTTTCACAATTCCTTAATTACTTTTTAGTACAAAGAATAAATATATTAATATTTTTCAGGGAATTGAACTTTACTGACTGGTGTCAAAATTCGTGCAATAAATGTACTGACCTTGGTAAGTATATTATTATTATTAGTGGTAGAGCAGTAGTAGTAGTAGTATTCACCCAGCCTTCATAGCATTCGGTCGTGCTTTGCCTCACTTCCTACACCTGTATTCAAAATAACATCCGATTGAAACCTATTCAACATCAAAGTAAAAGGAATAAAAAACATAAACAACTCTTGTTCTCAGTACATTATACTGTAGAAGAAAAATCCCCAAATTCCTTAAATAAATTACTATCGAAGGAAAATAAATGTAATAGTGAATAGAAACGTATAACAATTTACTGTAAATTTGAAACAATAAATTTAACTTTTTAAATAATAATAATAATCACAATAATAATAAGCTACATTACAACTTAAAATAAAGACATCAAAATCAGAAGCCAAAACAAACGAACAAAAATCTCCGCGCATTTTCCTACTAGAAAAAAGATATCGGATCGTGACGCGAATAAAGTCGTATATCAATTTAACTGTTCTGAAGAAGGATGTAAATCTACCTGTATTGGTTATACGACGAATACCCTTTATTTAAGAATGCTACAACACAAATCTAGTAAGAGACACAAACACACAAAAATTGCAAGGTAGCAGCTGGCAATATTATTTCCCCCATGATATGGGGATGAGTGTACCTCGAGCAATGATAGGTTAAACGGTCACCTTAACCCAACCAAAAAGTATGCCAGGTAGAGGCTCACCACTCAGAGTTCGTCACCGTAACCAGTGAGTTACCAGATGCAACTGGTATTGTTTATCGTTGTAATATTTCCAAAATTTACTTTTAAACCACTAGTATAAATTTACACTGTTATAAAACAACGAAGTTTTTGTACTTTATATCTTATATTTCTGGCAGGTTAAAGTAAATTAACTTACGTTATACAATTAACAAAGGGGAATAGGTTTTGATCAGAATTCAAGTAGGTCTAATGAAATGAAGAATAGGCCTAGGGGCTGTAGGAAAGATTTCATCAAGTATACCCTCGGAGAGAATTGAATTTACTTTATTGGCCTAAGTTCATCTTAAAACCGGGCCCTAATTTCCTCGGATACGATGGGACTAAAAAAATAAAAAATAAAGGAAATTTCTGAAGGACTGCTGTACAACCCGTTCTCTATTCTCTGCTGAATCTTGTTTTCTCGCGTCTGCTCTTTTCCCCATCAGAACTTGGGTTTTCATTTTGTATTCGGAGAACACAATTTCACGTTCCTTTTTCCTTGAGTCTAAAACATGAAAACAGTTATTAGTATATTAATTTAAGTTTTTATAATTTCATAATCATTTTATATTATTTAACTAACTTACAGGGCGTTTCAAAAAGAGTTATACAATTTTAAACGTTTATTTACAAAGAACCAGAAACCTCATGAACGTGAACAAAACATTTCTTGAAAACTTATGAAATGGTATTTTTTTGGAAGTAAGTTTAAGCAAAATTAAGCAAAATACAGTTAAGCAAAATGCAGTTTAGCAAAATCCTTGTAATTGACGTTCTCGATGTGTGCCCCACCGCGGTTCAGACAGGCTTTGATTCTGACTCCTAAGTTCTGTCCAACTTTCCTCCAGGTCCCATGGGGCATTTCCTGGAGGTAGTCTGATACCTTCTTCTTCAGATCGTCCAGTGTAGCAGGGCGGTTGGCGTAGACAGAGTCCTTGGCAGTCCCCCAGAACCAGTAGTCCAGAGGGTTCAAGTCTAGGCTATGGGGTGCCCAGTCATGAGCGGTACCCAAGGAAATGAGGCGGTTTCTGAAGAGCTGCCGCAGGATAGTGATGGTGTCACCAGCTGTATGCGGGGTGGCACCATCCTGCATAAACCAGGTCATCCTCAAACCAGTAAGGCCCTAGCATTCCCCATCTGACATTGAAGGCGCAGAAGCATGTGACCTTAGGCCCCTTCAGGCACCTCTCAGTGATCTCTTCAGGTGGTTTTGCGCCCCAGAAAATGTTATTGTGGTTGTTGATGGCCCCGCTCAAATGGAAATGGGCTTCATCACTGAACCAAATCAGGTTGATCCAGTTTGAGTAGCGCTCCATCCTGTCACTGAGCCAATGTCATCTTGAGTCACTTTATGCCTAATAGAGATGATGTACGGGAAAAGCTTCAGTTCCTTAGTGAGGATACGCCAGGCTGATGTTGGTTTGATGCCCTGCTCTTGGGAGCGCCGGCGGTGGGACTTCTTGGGACTATCCACTACAGAATCCCGCACGACGTCGATGTTGGCTTGGCTCTTGGTTACTGATGCTGGTCTGCCACTGTTGCCCTTGCTCTGGTTGTGCACTGTACCCTTGTCCTCAAAATGTTTCACAACACGTTGAATGTCACAATTTGTTGGTCCAACACGTGTTCTGAGATTGAATTCCCGGCAGAACCTCCGTCGGGTCTCTAGATATGATTTCGTCTCATACCACAGAGACACCACTTTTGTCTTCTGCTTCACTGTCAATGGCATAGTTGAACTAGGGAGCTAGAAATTCCAGAGAACAAATTCCAGAATTCCCTCACCAAAACCTGAAAAAGAAAAGGGTATAGATTAAAAAACAAAGAAATGGCAGGACATTAAAGTTGTATAACTCTTTTTGAAGCGCCCTGTATTTGGCCTGTTTAACCGTATTAAATCTTATCATTATATATATTTAGTGCTATTTCTTAACTAAAACTGTTTATAAATGCATGTGTGGACAAAACAGAAGGAATTATGTCATGTGATTATTATACTCGTTTCTGACTGGATGAAGAGGATGACAAGTATGAACGCGACAAGACCTGTTCTTTTGGTTTTGTGCCAAAATAACGTACTCAACTGAGACCTATTTTCTAACTTTATAATCTATTTATTAAACATAACTTATGTTTTTTCTAATTTCCAATTAAGTATTATAGATTTTATTATTTCGTATTTATTAATAAACCCCAATTTTACAATCCTAACACATTGAAAATACCGATTAACCTTTGCATTAGAGAGTTGGACAGAAAAGCAATGGGAATGTATCGAAAGACTGGTACTGCCTGCTCTCCTTAAAGAAGGAGAAATGCAGGTACATAGAGAGTTCATAAGAGCAGTGTCCGTTATAACAGAGATAGTAAATAGAGTGAGGCAACAATGCAGCGAAGAGAGAGGAAACGAAGACAGTCAGCAGGAGGCGGGGAATTAATGAGACAAAAGGTTTTTGATTCCGCATGGTCAAGAAGAGCTGTGTGGGTTGAGCCACCCCACACATTACAAGCTTATTCCATACAGGGGCGGACAACACCCGTGTACAGAGAAAACAACTGAATGAAAATTAAGAAACTGCGGACCGGTACAGCACACCTAACTTCTTAGAAGCTATTTTAGAAAGAGAGTATATTAATCTTTCCAGGAAATATTAACGCCAAGAATGTTAAGAGAAGAGGAAGAATTGAGTTGTGTTGTTGAAGGTAAGGAGGGGATAGTTGTGTGGAAGATTGTGACGAGTAGACATGAGGGAACTGTGTTTTTGAGGCATTGAAAGCCACTGGGTTTTTTCTACCCTAATCAGAGACAGTAGAAAGATCAGAGATCAGGTACATCATCGCCCTCCTACACAAGGCATGGAGTGACTGTTGAGAGGGATGTTTTGTAAAGAGGGTGTGGAAGTGAAGAGTGGAATCATCGGCATAAGACTGGATAGGATAGGAAATGCGACTTAACAGATCAATGATAAATGAAAGTGGGTAACAGGACAGAGCGATAAGGAACACCACTGTTAATAGCTATAGGAGAAGAACAGTGGCCCTCTACAACCGCAGCTTAGAACGACCAGAAAGGAAATCAGAGATGAAGGCACAGAGAAAAAGACAGAAACCGAAGGAGGGCAGTGTCGAGATGAAGAATTTGTATCAGACTAAGAAAAGCTTTTGATGTCTACCGCAAGAGTAAAATTTTCACCGAAATTCCGAAAGGAGGATGACCAAGAGTCAGAGCTATGCAAGTTCGCCAGTAGAGGTGTTAAAGAATCTTCCTGTTAAGGATAGATTCATAACTTAAGATAGACAACAATTGAAAGCAATTGGACGATAATTCGAAGGTTAAGAGGAGTCACCCTTCTTTGGGGCAGGATTGATGAAAGCGAACTTTCAGCAGGAAGGAAAAGTACAGCTAAAAGACAAAGACGAAAGAGTTTGCCTCGGCTGGGTGTCAGCATATAAGCACGGTTCTTGAAAGCAACAGGGAGGATACCATGAGGACCGTACGCCTTTCTAGAGTTGAGTCCGGAGAGCGCAGAAAATCATCTTTGGAAGGGATTGTAATTTCAGACATAATTAAGTCAGAGGGAGTTGGGGATGTAGGAACATCATTGTAATCGTCCATGGTTGAGTTGGAGGCGAAAGGTATAGCGAAGAGTTCAGGTTTATCAGGAAAAGAGACGGCAACTGAGCTGTCAGAATAGAAAAGAGGAGGGAAAGACGGAGTAAAATTGTTGGAGAGATTCTTGACTAGGTATCAGAAAGAGCAGGAAGAATTAGAATTGGATAGGTTTTCAGATTTTTCTCTGATGAAAGAATATTTGCCAAGTCGAAGAACAGATTTTGCACACTTCCGGACAGAAATCGCAGTTTCTTTACCTCCAACTCAGTTGTTGTCTCTGTACAGAGGTCTTGTCCACCCCTTTTATGAAGTACGATTCTGATGTGTTGAGTAGCTCAACCCACACAGCTCTACTTGACCGGTTGGAATCAAAGGCTTTTCGTCTCATCAGTTCCCCGCCTCTTATTGACTGTCTTCAATCTCTCTCTTTTACTGTAAGCCAACAAAAATATCCGAACACACTGTAATGTATGCAAAGGTCTAGAAAAAGGCTACACTTTTTATAACTGTATTTATGGTCAGTATTTCTTTGGCAAATTCATAAGAATTGGGTACGAAATATTCATTCTGGGTTAGGGGAATTAGGGTGGGAATTAGGAATTTTGCTAATTTGACCATACTGACCATAAATAACTGACTATTACGACTCAAACAGCCTCTATATACATAGCTTTGACATCGTATCCCTCCACACCAACGTACCAATTAAAGAAGCCACTGACATCTGCATCAACAACTTCCCAACAATCATAACACTGTAACACAGTCCTTAATTTAACGAAACAAGAATTCACCAAACTGCTAACGCTTGCCGCTTCAGACACCTATTTTTTTTTAATAAACAACTCTACCAACAAACCGACTGGCTAGGTATGGGATGCCCCCTAAGTGCCACATTAGCCAACATTTTTCTCTGTTACCAGAAAATAACTGCCTACTCCACTGTCCCACCCATTACAAACCATATCTATATAAAAGATACGTCGACGACACTTTTCTCCTCTTTCGCAATGCCAACCACGCCTCCCCCCCTTTTTAGTAACTATCTCAATTCCCAACACAAAATCATTAAGTTCACTGAAGAAGACGAATCCAACAACACCCTACCCTTTTTACATATAACAATAACAAAATAAAACAATAAATTCAGCACCTCCATATATCGGAAACCTACATACACAGGCCTAGCCACATTCCTTCACTGTTTAAAATTAACAGCATCAAAATCTTAATCCACTGCGCCTATCAACTTTGCTCTTCGTACTTATCCTTCCACAGCGAAATAGAATTCATTCATAATTTCAGCATTAATAACTCCTTCCAAAAACATCTACTACATTCTCTAACTAGAAATTTCCTTAATAATATTTATCAACTCCCCCTTAAAGTCCCCACCGTTGAAAAAGACATAAAATACTTTTCTTTTCCCTATTACGACCATATCAGCCACAAAATACTGTCAAAACTTCGCCAACTGCTCACCCCTCCATACTAGGGTGGTTAAAAAAAACCAAAAGTTTGAAATTTATAGGTGATGGTATTTTTTCCCATTATATAAGTCAATAGAAGTCCATTCATACGATTTTTATAAAAATCAAATTTTGTTTCGGCGTTCCTCATTGAAGTTGAATTTCTTGCATTTAAGGAAGTTAAATTTTTCCTTAATTATGAACCTAATTATTATATTTCTATTGAAGTTTACTTGATTTTATGTATTCTTGATATAAAAATTCAATTAAGAACATTTGCTGATATTTTTGTACAAAAGATAAATGAATCAGTGTTACCAGACATTTATTTGAATCACATTTTGGTACTAATTATGGTCTGTTTCTTTAGTTCTGAATGGTGTGTCTAACGTAGAATGTTCAATGTGGATTTATTGAAATTGGGTAATGTGTATGGTGTTTCGATGCTTTACAACTGCTTGTAGAAGCCATTGAAATTGTTCTTCACTTTTGGTTATCGTTTTTGCGAAGTCCTGGATCATGGCAATGCCTCGCTCGGCCACATCATTGGTGACTTTAAGACATTTGACAAAGTTATAAAAAGTATTGAAGTCCTAATCATCAATCCATTCCTCTACCGGTTTGCTCATCCACGCGGTTGAAGGAGCATTCAAGAGCTGGAAAACAAACCACGATCTTTTGTCTAGTATGTCTATCAGCTGTGTGTCATTGACTAGGAGGACTAGGCTTTCTTCATTTTCTTCTGACACTGGTAGTGAGGCCAGCTTTTGTGCCATATGTTGTTTCTGTTTGCTGGTCACACAATCGCTGCAAAGAGCAAACACTACCTTTTCTGGCCTCATGTAAGAAGTTTGCAGTCGGAGAACACCTAAAGCACTCTCAGCTACTTCCTTGTCCACCATCTTGTAGCGGATCAAATCTCGGTAGGGGCAGAGGTCGTTGACAGGAGCATCAGCAGCAACTGGCGCTGAGAGCCAGGCTCGGACGTACAGTACGGCGGTAAACTGTACCATTCTTTGCAACGTCAGTAAGGTGTGTTTATCGTAACCCAGCTGTTCCCGAAACAGGTACATCTTCGTGTTGTAAATCACCTAAAATGGATAAATTCATTCATTTTTTTCATTAGATTCTATGCCAATGTTTTAATAATGGGCAAATTCAATGATTTAAAATATCTATATACTATATTTGTCTATAATTTTTCTAATACGTTGTAATATTTGTCCGAGAATTTATATATTTATTATTTATACTATTCTACATGTTTTTACAAACCTTGGCCATCCAACGAGCGTGATGATATGCACCTCGACGACGGAACTTCACTTCGTGAGGCTCACGAGCTCCGAGCACAGTGAGTGTTTGCTCTGCCACCTCGCGATATTCGTCACGGATAAAGTGACTGCACTCTTTCTTCTGGACCAACGTTTGAAGATTGCAGATCACCTGATTCCGCATCTGTTTTAACCACGTGTCGTTGATAGGAAGTATCTTGAAGGTTGCTAGATCTATATCTAGCCATCTGCACACAAAATATAATGCTTCATGTTTGCCGTATAAATTATCTTTGTTCAAGCATGATAAGTACATATTTTTTGTATTAAACTATCCGTGGTTTAAATTATAATTTTTCCATATTGTTTCGTATTCAGTATTTTCTAAAACATAATGTAGCAAGATATCTTACCTGTCCTGTAATTCGAGAAATCTTGGTTCAGATGGACCACTTGTTTTTCCAAATAGTTTGGCCGATACTGACCCTACTACCCATTCTAAAACATGATGGCGACATTCTAGATGGAGTAGCCTTCTTCCCAACATGCTTTGAAGCCTGACTACTGCTCCCTGAATTCTTCCTGTGTTACTAGCAGTTGTGTCGTAGCAAAGTCCAACGACACGTTCCTCTATATTCCAGTCTTCTAGAGCATCCATGGTTGCACGTGCCTGCGATTTGCCAGTCCCATCCTGAAGTCTATTTATTGAAAGAAGTTTTCCATTTACATGGTCTGGACTGCCTGAGATAAGGATGGCTTGTCTGTGCTCCTGTATCCCAAAGGAATCCTGTCTTCAAAAAAAACATTAGGTAATAATGATTACGGATTTGTAAAACATTCAAAATTTTAAAATGCAGGGTCTAGGAATATAAGCATTGTATAACTAAGTGTTGATTATACATTTATTTCTATACCTTCATCATCTTTCCATCCCAGTGTACTACAACATATTTTGGAGGGACAAATTTGCCTTAGAGATGTTAAGTTGGTCAAGATTCACCGGTGCAACTGCTGATCGCACGACTACACTGACAACTCCAGCAACCTAATAAAAATAAGATACACAACATTTTTAGGAGAAGTAATTGTAGAAACAAAGCCAACTCATGTAAATTAATTGTACTGATATACAGGGTGTACATAAAGTCAGGATCTATTTTTGTGAAGCACTTGGAAATTATATGGAATTCAATCATAAAATGATAAAGTGGTAACATTTATTAAATAATTAAGAGTAGGATTCGACGTGACGCCCATCAGTATCCCTGCACAGCTCAAATCGTTCCGCAGCATTTCTAAACACATTCTGGAGCATTTGCGGGGTTATGTTATCTGCAGCAGTTCGTATACGTGTACGTAAGTTTTCAAGACTCGTAATCTTCGTCTGATAGACTTGCGATTTGATAAAGCCCCATGCAAAGAAATCTAAAGGGGTTAAATCTGGTCATCTCGCTGGCCAAGGTCTGTTGCTTCCGCGTCCGATCCAGCGATTTGGAAAACGTCCATTTAGATAATCCTGAACAATTTTGGCATAGTGACAAGGAGCACCATCATGTTGATAGACGACGGTACTAACAATCCTATCCCCAATCAGCTGAGGTTCAAGGAATTGCTGCAACATGTCCAGATAAATAAGCCCCGTAACTGTAGCTTCAGCAAAGAAAAAAGGACCATAATCCTTAGATTTTGTTAAACCCATCCAGACATTAACTTTAGGTGTCTCTTTCCCAATTTTGGACGAAATCATTCGGTCTTTCATCTGCCCAAATTCGAGTTATGGCGATTTACTTTTCCACACGTATGGAAAGTGGCTTCATCACTAAAGAGAATGTTGTCCATTAAATTATCACTCCAGATTTGTTCTACGAGATCAGCACACACAGCACTTCGTCGAGGGAAATCTTCCTCATGTAAATCATGTAAAACCTGCAAATGATAGCTTTTCTTCTGCAAATTAACTTTCAGAATTTTGTGCACAGATGACGTCGGGAGGCCGAGTCTGTGTGATGCAGCACGAACGGACGTACGTGGCTCCTCAGTGATAATTCCGCGTACTGCATTCACGGTAAGATCTGACATACACGGTCGTCCTGATCTTGCTTCATCATTTACAGATCCCGTTCGTTTAAATTTGTTCACCAATTTTCGTATTTCTTGTCTATTGGCCCCGGCTTATGAAATCTCCTTCTAAACTTCTCTCTGATGTCATTGTATTTCTTTCCCTCGATTCGCCAAATTACTATTGCCACACGCTCTTCTGTATTCATTCTAAGGGCTTCTGAAAAGAAAAATAGAAAAAAATAATTATTTCACAAAAATAGATCCTGACTTTATGTACACCCTGTGTATAAGTTATACGTAAGTAGATCAACCGGTAAACAAACCTGATTGTTGAACAGGCGGAATCGATCGGCCATCTCAATAATGGGAGTACATCTCAGAAGCTTGCGAGGAAGATTGACAGAAACTGTGTCTTCAATACATTGTTTTGTGGGTGCAACGAATTGACTATCCGAACCATTGATCCTTTCAGCATTATCATTACTCTCAGAGTCATCCGAGTTCTCAGAGAAGGCTTCAGCATAATGCTGTTCCTTTGAAGTGGAAGCTACAGAATGAAGGCTCGCATCTTTGGAGTGTCGGGCTATCTTATTTTCTTTTCGTCTTAACCTTTCTGCTTGTTGTTTTCTCTTTGTGCTAAACACTTTTTTATTCCCAGACATAGTACCAAGTCTTTCTGAACGTTGATCTATATAAAACTTGATATCTTCGTCTTTATCGTATGCATTTAGGAATCTGTTGCGTTTGATTTCTTCGATCGCATCATCTGCTCCGATGTCCGAAAGTCGATCAAGTTTGTCTGCAAACAACTTTCTCTTTTCTCCAGGGTCAGATTCCCTTTTCGTGCTTCTGTTTAGCGCATTCCACTCGCTCCACAAAGCTTCCTGCTCCTTGATGCAGCATGGCCACATTGTCTTAATTCTAGCCATCGGCCATAATGTCAACAGTTATTTTGACCGCTTCTCGCCTATTACAACACTTTTCTTTAACGTAAAAGAAATAACTAAGAACTTCTCGGGCAGTTGGCAATTTCGAGCTGCAAATAGAGTGTGTCGGCTGTTCTACCAGGAAACGTTCGGTCGAGTGTCTCATTACAGGAACTGAAGGCGAAACCTTGTCCTTTTTGTTCTGGTTCATTTTGCAATCACTTTTATACCATTACTAGAATAATTTAACAAACAAAATCAATCTGCAACAGAAAATTAATTGTAATTAAGGTAACAACCTTACGCTAGAGTCTAGACAGACTATACAGAATTTAAGAAATCAATGACTGAAAAAAATACGTCTTGAACTGTAGTGGGTTTGACATGGCCCTACATTCAATTATATGAAACATGCATATAATCGTCATCTGTACAATAAAGAACAATGTTTTTAGTTACATTTTGTTATAGAAAATGGCCTTGTGGTTGCCCCCAAAATATAAAAAACAAGAATAATGGAATACAGAAGAAAGCATGCGACACCGCCATGATTCAAATGTTTATTAAATGATATACAAATCAAGAAATAACTGCTTTATTATTATAAGTTAAATTATACAATTAAATTTGGGAACAAATGCATGTTATATTAGTAAATTGCAGTGCTACCATTATTGCGAATCACTAAATTTTCCTAATTTGCTCTAAATTGAAAAAAAACTGAAGTTTCCTCAAATCGGAGAAATTCAACTCGATGAGAAACCCCTAAACAAATTTTGATTTTGACAAAAATAGTATCAAAAAACTTCTATTGACTTATATAATGGGGAAAAAATACCATCACCTATGAATTTAAAACTTTTGTTTATTTTGAACACCCTACTCTATACCCTCAAATTAACTTTCAATTCGTATTCACCAACAATAACAGTATCATATTCTTTAACCGCAGAAAAAAAAAGTCCAGCCTCTTGTCTCATCCACTATTTAATGTTTCAACTGTATTAGCTGCAAAGCGAATTATATTGGCAGCTTCATTCGCCAAAATGAAGCAAGAGTGGACGAGCATCGCGGTGTTTCTATTAGAACTTCGCAAGCTTTAAATAAACCATCCAAATCAGCAATAAGGATCACTGCCACCTTCACAACCACCCAGTGCTTCCCTCCAACTCCAAAATTATTAACTCGGCAAACCAATATATATATATATATATATATATATATAGTTCCGCTTTTAACTTAAACATAGCCAGATAAATTCTCCTACTTTACCACTGGAAAAGAAATCTGCTATCACTTCGTTTGGCTCTCCAAAATTTCTAATATGGGTATTTCAACATCTAATTATTCCCAACTTTCGTTACAATTAGCTCATCACCCTGATAATAACCTGGTAAGACATTGCTTTCATTTTATGTCAACTTTTAACCTTTGTACATTTTGACTGTTGTTTCACCCTCCTATACTGTATTTTATATACCTTTTACTTTTATTTTTAAATACTTAATATATACTGCAAATACATTATTAATTTCATATGTTTATATAAATATATTGTATAAATTTTCCGTTCATCATATTTATTAACTTTTTACACTTGGTTTTAAATTTTTAGCACTGATGATGGAAATCGAATTTTCCGAAACGTCTTTTAATAAACATGTACCATCTCCTCGTCCTCTTATTCCTCACCAAGATGCGATTCCCCAAGAACATGTGTGTGTATATATGCAGTCTCAATATTTTATTTTCAGATGGATTTGAAGTTCACTTTTTAGTCAGATATGCAGTTTTAAATACAGTTTTCGATAAAATATCTAACCACTCTAAAATAATTGACTTGATGATGGAAAAATTTCTACTCAGTTATTTTCCAGAAGAGACCATTAAGGAACTAGCAAACTACTCGTAAGTAAAACTTAATGCTTAGCCTAAACGTAAAAAGGCTGGTTTATATTTTTTATAGTTCATAATTACTGTATATATAAAAGTAATCATGGATATGAGTGAGATGTGGTATTTGTACCAGGAATGTCCGATTAGGAATGCGAGAAGTGGGTGTGGAGTTGCAGATACAGGTGCGAAGAAGAGGGCAACAACGTGGTGGGATGCCGAGACTGCATCAGCGATTCAGGATAAAAGGAGGCAGTGGATGTTGTATGCAGTGGATGTTGCAGTGGATGTTGCATGCAGTGGGGAGCAAATGGAGCAGTTTGCCCCCGGCGCAAGCCCCGAAGGAGCGCTGTTGTAAGTAAATGTGAACCGCCACCTCGGTGTATGGTGCGCCGCTCCTGCAGTCGGTTATATTTGTTTTATAATTTTATATTTATTTTTTCTTATAAATATCTATATTTATATTTATTTATTTATTATATTTATTATATTTATTTATTCATTTATTTTTTCTTATAAATATCTATATTTACTTATTCTTTCTTCTAAATACTTGTGGAATAATGTGTAACTATTTTACGTATTTCTACTCGCTCCCAATAGCTTAGCTACGCCACTGGGACCAACACCTCATCGTCGT
This sequence comes from Bathynomus jamesi, assembly GCA_023014485.1. Classification (NCBI taxonomy): domain Eukaryota; kingdom Metazoa; phylum Arthropoda; class Malacostraca; order Isopoda; family Cirolanidae; genus Bathynomus; species Bathynomus jamesi. The sequence goes on along the minus strand of JAJOZX010006933.1, from coordinate 81,591 downwards.
AGCTACATTATATTACTTACAATCTTTCTTGTTCTAGAAGTGTATTTGTCTTTCAAATTTTATGAATATTTTGCATGGTTCTCTGGTCGCTGGTTAATGAAATCTTCTTAAAGTGTCGTTTCACGATTATACTTCTAACAATTGCCAGAAGTTACTTGTCGACTGATTGTCGCATTTATATTGATAATAAATTCAAGAAACAAGTAGTATGTTAACAAATATGTAGGTGAAGTTTACGGCCACCACAGCGGCAAGGGGGATGAAGGGTGGATGGGAGTGCCAGTGCCAAGAACGGAAACTGTCGGAAAGACGGGAATAAAGGGTAAAAGGGTAAAAGAAGGGAAGTGAGAGAAGAGCAAAATTTTAATCACAGTTGTGTAAACAATGGTTGACAAATGTAAACAAAGGGTTTGATAAGGGGGTTGGTCATAAGGTAAAAATAATAAATATAAAATAAATTATACATATATTTATTTATATTATATATATATATATATTATATATATATATATATATATATATATATAATACACACACACACACCGTGCATGGAACAAGGAACTCTTCTAAGAAAATTAAATCCACTATAGTCCACTATAGTGTATCATAAACCTCAGGGAACCATTCTCAGTTCATTCCCATATATATATATATATGTGTGTGTGTGTGTGTGTGTGTGTGTGTGTGTGTGACGTCATATAAAATTTAGCTGCCACCAAAAAAAATAAATATAAACTTTTCGTGTGTATATATATAGGGTGTTTCATAACATGTGGGACACACTTTCAGGATGGATTCAGGACCTCAAAACAATGAAAAAAGTTTATATAAACATATGCCAGTTACAGCCCGTTATGTGTTCCAGCAAGTATCCGCCTTATCTTCAAAGGAAGTGCTCAAAATAACCACCTTGCGGTTAAATACACTCCTGAACACGCCTCGTCATAGACTGCCTGACGCGTTCAAATATTCCAGTATTGCTCGGATTTTCTGGCATTTTTGTTCAACACGTTGGCGAAGCATTTCAACGTTGTCAATGGGTGTCACGTAAACGATGGATTTCAGATGACCCCACAGGTAAAAATCGAGTGGATTCAGGTCCGGAGAGCGAGCAGACCACGCAATGGATCCTCCACGGCCTATCCATTTATCAGGGAAATGGCCATCTAAATAGTCTCTGGCTACTTGACTAAAATGAGGCGGAGCGCCGTCAGAACTTCATCTAGTAAATCGCTTAAATCATTCATTAAAAAATTGGAATAGGATTCTCCTGTTAATCTTCCAGGCAAAACAAAAGGACCGATTAAATTGTCGGCAATAAGTCCTGCCCATACATTGATACTAAATTGTTGTTGGTGCTTGACTGGATGATGGCATGCGGACTTTCTTCGGCCCAGTGATGAGTGTTGTGAAAATTGATCACGCCATTTCTCGTGAAGGCAGCCTCATCAGAAAACAACACGGAGGATAGAAAAAGAGGACCGCGAGCACACTGTTAAAGGAACCAAGTGCAAAAAGCCTCTCGTGGTGGGAAATCAGCTTCAGTAAGGCCTTGTACTCTCTGAATGTGATATGGGTAAAGTTGTTGTTCCGCAAAATTCTCCACACAGTATCTTACACCCTCTGCTGCTGCTATCATTTGGGTGCTGACACCAGGATGTTCCTCCACGCGATTCAGGACCTGCTCCTCCAACTCATCAGTTCTGGCGCTGATTGGTCTACCACCATCTGAAACTCGCTTGTTGAATGATCCTGTATCACCAAGACGCTCGTCTATTCTCTGAAAGGTCCTCTTATCTGTCAGACGGCGATTCAGAAACCTTTCCGCATACAGACGTCTTGCTGCGGCCGCATTACACTCGGCAAGTCCATATTACATGTACGAAACATTACAATCGGGAAGGCCGTACATGAAATAAATCTCGTACACATTCGCAAACAATGTCGGCAAGCAGTGTTTGTAAACATTTTGCGGAAAGAAATGCTGGAATACAAAACGGGCTGTAACTCGGAAACAAAGCGATTTCGGGTATATGTTTATACAAACATTTTTCATTGTTTTCAGGTCCTGAATCCATCTTGAAAGTGCGTCCCACATGTTCTGAAACACCCTGTATATATGACGTAATACTATAGACTAACAGCCACCACTCAATTCTGCCTTAGTTTTAAGAACGAAATTACAACATCGGGAACCGAATCCCCAACTTCAATCTTTATAGTTAAAATGTTCATTTTGTGGAGGTAATAATTAACCTCTTTCCTTTTTCAGCGTCTCGTCTCACTTTGTGAAGGAGGTAATTAACCTTTTGAAGAGTCTCACTATAAACATTTAACATAAATTTTCTTGAAAGTCTGTATCGACCCCTACGCTTTACCAACACCCAGTGGCGGATTATCACTGAGGCTACTGAGGCTGAAGCCTCAGGCTCCCATGCTTGAGGGCCCACCCCCAACTCAACTGAGTTTCGATGATATAATTCGAGATTTCGCAAACTTCTTTGATTAAATATGAGAGAGTACACAAACTGACAAATTCCCTGTTTTGTTTTATGTTTTATAGGCTCTAAAGTAAAGTTTGCTTAATACTGCTTGGTTTTGGCAAACGACAAAATACACTGTGTTAAGGTTCTTTTAAGTTTGTTTCTCAATTAGTCTGAGCACCGTACATATAATTCGTGTGAATGCACTATGTACTGTACATGTACATGTATTGTTAATAAAAAGCTACAGAAAAGGGCCCCCATATTCTTCATTGCCCCGGGGCCCTGAGGTGTCTTAATCCGCCTCTGCCAACACTCCGCCTCATTTGGTGTAGGGCACACAAACACTCTTCTTAAGACGTATCTTTAGATATAAGTTTTAAAAATGAATGAGGTGTAAATAGGAACACATCTACAGTCAGCATTTATTAACATGTCATGAGATTATTTTTTTTAGTAATTACAAAAAATGGTTGAATTGTCATACTTTGTTTCCAAAAGTACCTATCCATTTTGCTGAAATAATGATTTCTAATTTATTTTCCACAGGCCACGGATAATGATGGATGTACAAGAACGTGTGATGGTAGTACCACTACGTATCCAAGGGAAGAAGTACAAAGAAATTCGAGAAAAATTCGAAAGATTTCACAAACCACAACCCACAGACAAAATAATTCGCGAGCTGGTCAATAAATTTAAAAGAACAGGATCTGTTCATGATGAGGCAAGATCTGGACGTCCAGGTACCTCTCAAGAAAATGTTGAATTGGTAAGAGATGCCTTCGAAACAAATCCTAGACTGTCAACTCGCATAGCATCACGTAGAATTAGCATATCAAAAACGACTGTTCTAAGGATTTTAAAATCAACATTAAAAAAAAGTTACCATATTCAAGTGCTACATGAATTACACGAAGAGAATTATCCAAGACGAGCCGTCATGTGCACAGAATTGATTAAAAAAAATTTATACCGAAAACTTATTAAACCACATTCTCTTCAGCGATGAGGCGACATTCCACACATGCAGAAAGGCAAATCGACATAATTACCGTATCTGGACTAGTGAAAAACCAATCGAGTTATACGAATGGGAGACAGATTCTCTTGAAGTTAATGTCTGATTGAATATGACATTATCGAAGATTTACGGGCCTTTTTTCTTTGCAGAAGCTACGGTAACAGGGCCAACTTATCTTCACATGCTTCAGCAGTTTCTTGAGCCCCAGCTTCGTTCAGCAATGGAAAGATTGTTCGGGAGTACCTTGATGAGCTCTTATCAAATCATTGGATTGGACGTGGCAGCACGATCTCCGGATTTAACACCATTAGACTTCTTTGCTTGGGGCTTTATAAAGTCTGAGGTTTACAAAACAACAGTTACAGACCTGCAGGGTCTGCGAACCCGCATTGTCGCGACAGTCACTAAACTAACCTCAGAGATGCTTTAGAATGTGTCCCGCAATGCACTGCACAGATTTCAGATTTGTAGAGACACTGATGATGCTCACAGCGAACCTCAGGTCGAACCTAAGCTTGATAAATGAATATACATCTAATTATGTTAATACAGTTTTATTCTAAAATACTATTATTTCAGCAAATAGATAGACTTTTGGACCACCCTGTATAATTGTCCTGCACATTGCGTTATTTGCATTCCATAAATTTATATTTTAACTGATGACTTTTACATATCTCTGATCGCTCGTATATATATCTGTATATATCATATATACATTAGGGTGTCTCATTAATACATAGAATTTTTTTTTTCGATTTTCTCTTGCTCGCGAATGCTGCCCCGATTTCAATAGGCATAGACGTTCTAAAAATCGAAAAATGATGGGAATCGAACAGTATTTAGAGGTCACTCAAGTTTAACACTTTCTTGTAGCTATTTAGGAAAAAAAAGAAATTTCTATCATTCTCTTATTCTCTTTATTTCTGAACAAAAATGAAAATAAACGAAATGCACCTTTCATTAATTGAAATAAGCGCGTATAAATGGATTGTTTTCATCATCAATCTGTCCTACACTACTTGATTTTACTCTTCAAGCTCTCCTTCGTCTTGACGGGGATCAACTTCTGGTGAGCCCGAACCACCTTGAGGACGAATTGCTTCTGCTTCTCATCACGCGTGATGGTGGAATTGAATCTTTTCATCAAAGCGATACCACGCTCGGCGGCGTCATTGACCACCTTCAGGGCTTTCACCCTCTTTTGCGCCGTGATCCAATCCTGTTCATTGATCCAATCCTCTGGATCTTTCATGAGGAAGGTGGGAGACTCAGATTCTGGAAGGATCGCGCGGAAGAAGACTTCTTTTGTTCTCCGGGTGACGAAGAGCTCGATGGATTGCTGTGGATTGAAGTTCTTCGGATCGATCCGCTTGATTCCTTTCTTCGTGGCGGGGGATTGAAGTCGTTGGACCATCTTTAGCTTCGTGTCCTTTGGAATGCGGTCGTCAAAGAAACCAAGCCCCACGAGATCCTCTGAGAGGTACCACAGGTGCCTTTTCAAGGCCATGGATGCCGTGTGGCTGACTTCCTTGTCAGGGTAGGCCTCGAGCAGGCGAAGGAACTCTAGGTCGTTCAGTGGAGCTCGATTCGAGACCATTGCCTCATTCCACTGCTTCACGTACGCGAGGGAGATGAACAAACACAGCCGCCGAAGTCCTCCTTCTTCCCTGGCTGTCAGGTCCAGTTGGTGACGGAACATGAAAATCTTGAGGGCATAGATGGCTTTGGCCATCCATCTGGCGTGGTGATAGGCCCCAGGCTGACGAAATCCCCCCTGGACCTGACCGCCAAGGAAGCGGTAGGAAAGGATGAGGAGTTCACGGTAGTCTTCTCGGGGATGTGTGCCGTGGGAAAGCGTCTGCTGCAGGTATTTCTTCATGGAAGACGCTTGATTTGCCCAGTTGTCAGTTGTTGTGGGATTGCTTTCGTCACCGATGGACAAGAATGACCCTTTGTCAATGGAGGCCCACCGCTGTTGAAATCTTTTGAAGAGGAGAATGTCAGGGGAAGAGGACGGCCCCAGACATCGCACGAAGACATCCTTGAGTAAGATCTCCAAGACGTGGTGACGGCAAGCCAACCACAACATGGGACGGCCAAACTCCTGCTCAATGCGAACGCAAGCACCTTGGATCATCCCAGCGTTCACAGCTGTGGTGTCGAATCCCAGTCCAATGATTTGCTCCGAAATGCCAAAAGCCTGGACTTCCTGAAGTACGGCTGCAGCCTGTTCTTTTCCAGTGCCGTCCACCGCAACGGGTACACCAAGAAGCTCCTCGACTCCATCGCCCGTCACCACAACAGCAATCCGGTCAACCTCCTTCTCCTTGGCGATATCTTCCAACAGTTTCCCATCCCAGTGCAAGACTAAAGGACCAGAAGCTTCGAACTTTCGGGTCAACTCTTCTCCCATCTCCTTTCGGATCTTGTTCCGTGTTCGATGAACAGTTGCTGGCGAGATTACCAGGTCATCCAGGTCAGGACCCAAACTCTGAGCTGCTGCTGCAAAGGACGACGTTGCTTGTCTCACGGACATGTTGTCGCGATCCCAAGCAGCGATGAGATTCGGGTCCGTGAGGGCATTCATTAGCCTTTTCTTTTGAGTCTGGGCCTTGCTGGTGCTGGGCACTTGGTACGTCTCGTCGTCATCATCCTCGTCTTCCGTGTTCATTTCAGTGCTGCTACCATCCACCTCCATGATCGCTACCTCCATGAGCTGTGTCACCCCAGCATCCCATTTACTCTTCCTAGCCGTGGCTGCAAGATCCCTCTTCCGCTTCACAGCTTTCTTCTTCGCTGTCTTCTGGTCCACCCCCGCAAGACTTGACGACATCCTGTCTTCCCTCTGCGAGGTGAGAAAATCCTTGTCCTCTTGAGGGACCTTGGAGGAGGATAGCGCAGAGGAGTGAGCCACGTCAAACACGTCTTCCAAATCCGACTTGAACATCCCCTCCTTGTACCGGTAACCCTCTTGCGGCTTTGTCCTGTTCTTCTTGAGTGCGTCGTAGGTATCGATCAACTTCGCCAGCTTCTCCCCTGCGTACTTCTTGGTGGTAGTTGGTATGTTGGCCTTCTCCCAGATGGGCCAGATGGTTTCCACCACCAGGCGAATGCTCTCCGATTTGGTCTTCCTTCCCTCTTGGTTTTAGTGGTGGTGGAAATAAAGGAGCAGGCATTGCTCCTTCGATGGAAGTCGTGAACAAACAATCGCTGCAATTGGGGCCTTGTCCAGCAACCACAACTGGTTTCCTGCTCTAGTAACCATCACCTGCGAAAGAGAAGAAAATCTTGTATAAGTGAAACAGAAGTGGCGAACTTGAGTGACCCCTAAAGATCCTCCTACAGCTGTCAAATTTTGTGATAACAATCCTTTATAAAGGTGTAATACGGGCAAGCGTCGCCCCGACCCGAAATCCTCCATTCGTATATTTGAGACACCCTAATATACATATATACATATATATATGTATATATCAATATATATATACAGTATATACATAATATATATATATACATATATACATAATATATATATATATATAAATATATATATATATATATATATATATACAGTATATATATATATATATATATGGAACCATGAAATTCATTTTCATCCTTAGTGAACACAGAATGTCGTGGCAAAGATATAATAAACCTTTTATATAGCCTTGTAACTAACACATTTTCGTATAGAGCAATTAATTCTTGAGCTAAATGTTTCTCTAAACATTTCACAAATCAGATATGTTTTCTTATATTCGAGTTCAAGTGACCCATAGACTGATTATAATTATTCAAAGCCTTTTAGAAAATACAATCAATTTTCGCTAATTGACAAATAAACAAATAAACATTAATAAAGACAAACTATCATAAGTTTCTCTTTCGCATTTATTGTTATCTTTAATTTTTATGAAGTGTAAATATATAAATCATTCTTGGTATTTAAGTTCGACGCCACTCTGTCCCTTTGACTGATATTCAGGACAATTAGAGACCTTTTCGATAATCTTTCATTTCCAAGATAAATTGAAATAAACGTACGTATTTTAACGTAAAAAAAATAATTTCTCTAAGTAAAGTGCGACCAGTTCTCCATCCTACACAAATAAGCACTTCTCATTTCGCATCTCGCAGCCTTTATGTAAATAAATTTTTCTCACATTAACGAGCCCAAATGAAATCATATCTTAACTGGCGTCTTTTTCATACCAGTTGTAAATAAAGCGAAAGAATGGAAAAACTCTTTTAAAATTAAATGATTAACAAACATTCCTATTTATATCCAGGACTTTATAAAAGACAGCAATCTTACGCCCTTAGAGTGTAATTCTTTGATTTCCCATGGAATGATTACCGCTTCCGTGGCCGGAATGCTTCCGAGTGTGCTGAGCGCATCACGGAGGTGGTTCTCTCGGAAAAGGAGGCCTACATTCCATATTCTATCCATATTATTAATGCAAAAAAAACACTTGGTTTAACTTTACTTGTTTTGATGTTATCCACAACATAGAGGCTTTTAGAAGGTACCGTTGCCATCCAACTCCTGACTCTCACTCAGCTTATTTTTCTGCCCAGAATTGTCCATAATCAGTTCTTCGACTCTCCAAAAATTCCTTTATCCGACAAAAATGTGAAAACCTATCCCATTCTACAGTAATTCTTCTCGCTCTTTCTGGAATCTAGCCAAGAACCACCCCAATAACTTTACTTCTTTCTCTCCTCTTTTCCATTCTGACGGATCAATTGCAGTCTCTTCTGACAAAGCTGGACTCTTCGTCCAAACTTTCGCCTCCAACTCAACATTGGACGATTCCGGTGCTGTTCCTCCATCTCCTTCTCCTTCTGACTTTATGTCTGAAATTAGAATCTCCTCCAGAGATGTTCTTTCTGCCCTATCTGGGCTCAACTCTAGGAAGGCATATGGTTATAATGGTGTTCCTCCTGTTGTTCTCAAAAACTGCTTCTGTGCTGAAACCGTACCGTTTTTATGTAGGAAGGAAGAGACGAAGGGCGAGCGCCCGCAAAAGTGACCCCTGAAGACGGAGAGAGCAAAAAAACAAGGTCTCCACAGCTCAATTATGCCATTTCTTTTTTTAATCTAAATTTTGAAAAGGTTGTGTAGTGTGCAAGATGCATGTATGTATAATGAGGAATAAAGGGAGAAGTAAGTGTGTGTTTGAGAGCATTCTGGAGTGCTCACAGGGTAGAAGAGACACGGAAAAAGATCAGCTAAGGAGGACAATGACAGGCGAAACAGGAGCTCCAGCATTCCCTGCCTCCTGTCTAACATCCACTCCGGAGTACTTCTCTGGTTGATTGGTGTCTACAATCTCCTCCTACATAGGCAGGCAAACTCTCTTGTTTTCGTCTTTTATCTGGTACTTTTCCTTCCTGCTGGAAGTTCGCTTTCATTCAGCGAAAGAAGGGTGACCGCTTTCAACCCTCCAACTATCCTCCAATTGCTTTGATTTCTTGCCTTTAAAGTTTTTGAATCTATCGTTAATAGGAAAATTCTTAAACACTTCTCTTTTCACAATCTTCTTTCAGATCGCCAGTATGGGTTCCACCGTGGACGCTCCAATGGCGATCTTCTTGCATATCCCTCTGACTCTTGGTCATCTTCCTTTCGAAATTTCGGTGGCAAGTTTGCTATTGCGCGAGACATACCAAAAAATTTTGATAAAGTCTGGCACAAATCTTTAATTTTCAAACTGCCCTCGTTCGGTTTCTATTCTTCTATCTGTGCTTTCCTCTCTAGTTTCCTTTCTGACCGATCTATAGGTGCGGTTGTAGATGGCCACTGTTCTTCTCCGAAAACTATAAACAGTGGTGTTCCTCAAGGTTCTGTGCAATATTATTAAACCGCACGTCCTCTCCTATCCACTCCTATGCCGATGATTCCACTCTTGACTTCTCCACCCGCTTTGCAAAGTATCTTTCTCAACAGTCTCTTCATGCTTCGCGAGAACGGTTATGGTACACCTGACCTTTGATCTTTCTGCCATCTCTGATTGGGGCAGAAAGAACCTTGTGGCTTTCAATGCCTCAAAAACTCAGTTCATCCATCTGTCTGCTCGTCACAATCTTCCACACGACTATTCCCTTATCTTGAACAATACACAACTCAATACTTCTCCTCTTAACATTCTTGGCGTTTCCTTTTCTCTTGACCTTTCCTGAAGCGATCGCATATACTCCCTTCACAAAACAGCTTCTGAGAGGTGAGGTATGCTGTACCGTCTCCGCAGTTACTTCACCCCAGCTTAGTTTTTGTCTCTGTACAGGGGTCTTCACCGCCCCTGTGTGGAGTACGCTTTTTATATGTCGAGTGGTTCAACTCACACAGCTGTGCTTGACCATATGGAATCAAAAGCTTTTCTTCTCATTAATTCCCAGCCTCTTACTGACTGTCTTTAACCTCTTTTAATCAAATTGTGTTGCCTCACTCTCTCTTTACTATGGCTATTATAACGGACACTGCTCTTCTGAACTCACTAACTGTATTCCTCCTCCTTTAAGGACAGTACACAGTACCAGGATTTCGATACATTCTCATTCCTTTTCTGTCCAACTCTCGAACATAAGGGTTAATCGGTGTTCTCAGTTTTTCATCTACTGAACCTGTCAACTCTGGAACAATCTTCCTTAATCCATATCTTTTCCCTTGTATTGTCTATGGCTACCAATCTTTCAAAAGCAGTGTTCAGGCATGTCGAAATACCTGTACCTTTAGTTTGACTCTCTTCTTCCTCTATGTGTGTGTGTATGTGTGTGTGTGTGTGTGTGTGTGGTTTTGCAAGCATTTGTCTTTGACCTCTCATATATATATATATATATATATATATACACATATACACACATAATTGTTCATTCTGACGAAGGTCAAGCTTTTCACTCCACTTTAGACCTACAGTTTAACGTGGAATCCGAACCAAGCCCCATCAGTAGCCCAGCGTCTTAACCACTAGGCCACCTGGGTACCCATTTTTCTACCAACCACTTTCTTTATTGCGTGGAAGGATGAACAGCTGGGTTTTGCTGCGCGCCGGCTGCCGTCGGGTCTCTAACCCGGGGCCGATGGATTCGTAGTCAGCGACGCTAACCACTACACCACCGAGGCGCATATATATATATATATATATATATATATTATATATATATATATATACTGTATAGAAATTACAAAATTTTACTTTTTGGACCACCCTACTGTGTATATATATATATATATATATATATATATATATATATATATATATATATATATATATACAGGGCGTCCCAAAAAAATGTATACACACTTTAAATAATTATAAAGGCAGTGTTTATTAAAATACATTTCATTTTCAAAATGTAATAGAATCTACAGACATTATTTAATTGTTTTGTCAACGCCTGTTTTCAAACTGATGTCCGTTCTGGTCCAGGCACTGCTGATAACGCGAAGCAATGGAATCGCAAACATCACGAAACATTTCGTTTGGTATTTGTGTGCATTCTCGTTCAATGGCTGCTCTCAATTCAGCGACTGTTGCAGGTTTTATAGCGTAGACTTTGTCTTTTAAGTATCCCCATAAAAAAAAGTCTAGTGGTGTGAGGTCTGGTGAACGCGGAGGGTATTCTACGAAACCCCTTCGTCCAATCCACATCCACATCGTGCCAAGTACCACTCGCAATACTCCACTCTTCGGTCCGGATCATCTTCATTAATAGCATGGACTAATCTTGGAATGTAACTTTTCCATTGACAGCGCTTCAAAATGCGTTGGACAGACGATTCTGAAATTCCTACCTCACGACTCGCTTGCCGCACAGATTTTCTTGGACTTTGGTGATACGTTTCCAGTACTCTTTCTTGCTTTGTGGGGCTTGTCGATGTCCGTGGTCTTCCGGAACGCTTCTTGTGGACATTCTGAACAGTTCCATCGGCTTCAAACTTATCTCTAATTCGAGTGATGGTAAGTCGCGTTGGTGGATCTGTTTGAAACTCCCTCCTAAACTGTCCTTGCACTTCAACTGCGTTTTCACACTTCCAGTAGCATTTTAGAATGAATTTCCTTTGTTCAAAGCTTAGTCTGACTGCCATTATTAATTCTAATGGGTTTAACTTGGAAAGAAAGAAACATCAATTGAGCTATCAGCTGTTAAAATGTGTATACATTTTCTTGGGACGCCCTGTATATATTATATATATATATATATATATATATAGTAGGGTGGTCCAAAAAATAAAATTTTGTAATTTTTTACCTCCACATGGCTGCTCCTGTTCTTATATCTATCAAACATCTCCATGCCAAATTTCAGCCTAATTGAATGATATTTACTGGTTGCTATGAATTTCATTTTACTACTCATTTTCTAGTAGATTGATCTTCTGGGTTAAAAAATTTAAAAGCAAGGACAAATACTAGTTTATTTGTTTGAAAACAGATTAAATCTCAAAGAAAACAGCTTTTTTTATTAGAAAACAGAATAACTCTTAAAGTAAACAGATTAATTTTTAAAGAACAAAAATGATATGCTTGATAGAAAATTACATTTATCATTCGTTTATAATATACATCATTACTTAGATTAACGCCGAATCATTGACAACTTTTAGATTGATCGCCATGCGTCGAAACTCTTGAAAGCATTCATCCTCCGTCCAGGAATTGGGATCGGTCCTCAGGAAGGTATCCTCCGCTGCCTTCCTTCCTTCTTTCTTTAACAGATTGAAGATTCCCAGGGTCCTTTTGGTGACCATTTCATACAAATTCAAATCTTCAATGTTTCCTTCAAGCTTCAATCAACGAGTAACAGTGGTATTCTCGTTACTTGGGGGTTTACAACCATCTTCCGTTTGGTCTCGGCATCGACTCTAGGATCGAAGAATGCAAGGCCGATGAGATGCTCTCCAAGATACCACAGGTGCCGTTGAAGAGCTGTGGATGCTGCTTTGGAAATGGTCTGATTTGGGTGCTTTTGTAAGATTTTAAGAAGCAGAATATCGTTGAAAGGAGCGTTGATTCCGACGGGGGGCCTCGTTCCAAAAACGTGCTTAGAACAAAGCGATAAACAGAGAGAGCTCGGTGATATTCTCCGTCTCACGTGCTGTAGTTGATGCTTGAACAGATAAATTTTGACGACGTAGATGGCCTTGGCCATCCAGCGTGCATGGTGAGTTGGTCTCATCACGGCACCCGAGGAAGGTGAGGCAGAGTCGTAGCAATTCCTCGTAGTCATCACGCGATTGTTTAGACTCCAGTGCCTTTGTGAAGTACTGGATCATTTGGGTGCTTTTGTAAGATTTTAAGAAGCAGAATATCGTTGAAAGGAGCGTTGATTCCGACGGGGGGCCTCGTTCCAAAAACGTGCTTAGAACAAAGCGATAAACAGAGACAGCTCGGTGATATTCTCCGTCTCACGTGCTGTAGTTGATGCTTGAACAGATAAATTTTGACGACGTAGATGGCCTTGGCCATCCAGCGTGCATGGTGAGTTGGTCTCATCACGGCACTCGAGGAAGGTGAGGCAGAGTCGTAGCAATTCCTCCTAGTCATCACGCGATTGTTTAGACTCCAGTGCCTTTGTGAAGTACTGGATCATTTCCTCTCGAAGCTCGAACATCTTTGGATCTCTGAATAGGTTGTTTGAAGCATTCATGAAGGAATCCTTCTGAAGTGATGGCCATTTTTTTCTGAAAACGTTTAAAGAGAGTCATTTCCGGGCCACCTGTGGGTCCAAGAAGTGCGTTGCAGGTGTTTGACAAGACGACTTCAAGGATATGATGTCGACAAGCGATCCAGACAAGTTCCCTCCCTACTGCTTTTTTAGTCATGGTACAGGCTCCCCTGTGAAGGCCAGTATTAGACGCAGTTGTGTCAAATACGAGACCTTGGATCTCACCGCGAATATTCCAGTCATCAATCGTCGAAATGCAAGCCTTGGCCTGTTCTTCTCCTGTAGCTCGTTGTACATTTGGCACGGCTAGGAGTTCGGCTGTTTCCCAATGAAGAAGAAGGGGTCCTTCGACAGAAAACGAAGCTTGATCCTCTTTGGCTGCTGCCTGCCTTGCTTGCCTTCTTGAACGACGGATGGAGCTGCGTGAAAGAGTCATTGTAGAACTATCATAGCCCAGTGCTTGAGCGACTGATCCAGCAACGAAGACTGCTCTTTGAACGGGAAGATTGATGCGATCAAGAGCAGCAACCACATCTGGTGATGTGAAGATATTGTTTCGTTTCGGAGGATGAGAGTGTACATCTGCTCTTCCGGTCGAAGTCGACGGACGATAATCATCGTCTTCAGCGTTGAATTCTTCAGAGGATGAAGTGGATGTTCTGGATGATGGAAGAGCAGCAGTTCCAGCCTGGAATGCAGCCTCTCTTTCTTTGTACCTTAGAGTTTTGTCAGCATCTTTCTCCTGTCGACATCTCTTGCGGTATTCCTTTGCAAATTTAATCTTGTCAGGGCCTGCCATACTGCAGGAAAAGACGTCTTTTCGTTGCATGATCAGGAATTGGCGGTTTTCTTCATTGTTTATCACCTTCAAGGCGTCCTTCAAGGCAACGTTCTTCAACGCAAGGAACTCTGCGTACAGCTTTGACAGCTTCCTAACGCAGGAATCGACTCGCTGTGTAGGAATCCTAGCTCTCTGCCATACTTGCAGGGCCTCTTTGCAGGCCAAGTTGTAGCTCTCTTTTAAGGTCTTGGACTGTTCATGGTGGTGAAACTGAACCAAACGAAGCATACCACATGTGGGTAGCCTTGCAGTTGATAACTCGTTGATGGGCTTTCCAGAACCCACGTTTCTGCAGATGAGCGAGTACTTCTAGGCATAACCTGAAAAATGAGAGAAAATAATGTATTAACCGTTTAGCACCAAAGCACAATTATATAAGTGTTAAAGTAAAAAATTGCAAAGTCAAAATAAATAAAGTAAAAAAATTGGTTCCAGTGGTTAATGGTTGATAGGTCGGAAGTTAGCCAAATTTTAAAAATATATTGAAGAATAAGTAAATACTGTAATAAACTTCAAGAGACATAAGATATATATACCTTACAATTTCAATAATTTAATTTAATAGCAACAACCTTACCGATTATAAATTTGCATATAAAGAACATAATTATATATATATATATATATATATATATATTATATATTATATATATATATATATATATATATATATATATATATATATATATATATTAGGGTGGCCCTTATTTTTCAACTTTGAAATTACTTGCTCCCAACCCCTAATCTTCTTCCAATATATAAAAAAGTGCTCTGTGCAAATTTTCAGCTCAATTGGACTATATTAAGGTGGCCCCCAAAGGCCCTAAAGTTTCAAAATTCACCGATAATTGGTATTTCTAATATAAAACCTTTATAATTCATTTGCAAACTTTGTTTGGGAAAATAATCACAAAGCATAATCGAAAGTGAATTTTATTTAAAACAAATAATTACGCCGCTTTTATAGGCCGCAGGCGCAGAACTTTCTAGAACCTTCCAGAAGCGGTTTTTTTACGCACTTATGATACTTTTCAATTTCCGTGAATATCTCGTCCAATTTTGGTTTTAAGTAAATAATGGTTATAACTAAATTTATTGTAAATTGAATTCTCTTTCGATCATATTCTATATTTCTTTCGAATAAAACACTGTAAAGAAGATAACGGTTTTATATGAAAAAATATCAATATTGTTAAAATCTGAAACTTTAGGGCCTTTGGGGGCCATCTTGATATTGTCTGATTGAGCTGAAATTTTACACAGAGCATTTTTACATGGATTAGAACAACTTTGGAGGTTGGGAGATGAAAAATATTTCATTTCAGAAAATCACATACAATTAAGGGCCACCCTAATATATATATATATTAGGGTGTTTCATACCTATAGGGTAAAATAAAAATGAGCTTGGAGTTTTAATCCACACGTTTCTCCGTATTCTAAAGAACAAGAAAACACGTTTGTGCAAGTTTGAACCAGATCGCGCTGCATTTAGAGGTCCCCAACTTTGACGACTTTTTGTCAGTTCATTTCTCGCCTGCCTGCAGTGAAGACGGTTTTCTTCGTCACTTGAGCGGTTCGTGTTGTATAGCCTATTGGACAACTATGGAGGTAATTATATATGCTACTAATTATCTCATTTTACTGTGGTATTGAAATTTATTATTATTTAATTTCTGTCATTTTACTGTGGTAGTGATATTTATTATTAATATTACATGAAATTAATTAGTCTGTTGCATATTGGACAACTAAGCTGGTAATTATTTATGATACTAATTAATGTAATTTTACTGCGGTATTGAAATTTATTTAATTAATGAATTGTCAAAGAGAACGTAGTGTACACGTATCAGTTTTATAAATAAAGAAAAGCAGTAACTGGGACTCGAACCAGTGTCATAGCCGTTTGGCGGCATCGCTCAAGTCGGCGTACACAGCACGCTATCCACTCCCTAGATGGTGTAGTGGATAGCGTGCTGTGTACGCCGACTTGAGCGATGCCGCCAAACGGCTATGACACTGGTTCGAGTCCCAGTTACTGCTTTTCTTTATTTAATTAATGAAATTAATTACGATCTGAAATTATTTCTGTGGAATTATTTAGTTTGTTTTCTTTTCCAGGTGTCTACCAGAGCGAAAACAGAAGTGTTTCTTATTGGCCAGACGGATGCGAACATCACATCAAGTGGCCTTCCAACTCAGTTGCAAGTACTCAAAAAGTACTTTTACCACCAAAAGGAGCAAAAATTTGGACGTACTAAATGCCTGAACCTGTGCCTGGATGCCTGTCTCATATTTTGGGAGAGAGCGAGAATCCCCATGATGCGTCGAGATTCGGCCTTGAGGAAGATGGAATCCCTTCTCAAGGAATACGACCGGCTTGTGAAGCACAAGTCACATAAAGCAGAGTCCTTCCGAGTGAAGGAGGCGATGTTCAAGGAGGCAATAGCGAAGGAGATCATGGACATTGCTCATTCACAGGCTAAGGAAATGATGAAGAATCAGGAGGACATCCACTTTCTCGACATGCAGCGTGAAGATCCAAATTCCTGCAGCATGGGCCCTGTTGACATGAAGCTTCACTATAAGGAGATTAGGAAAAGGAAGAGGCTGGACAAGATTAAGGAACAACAGGAGAAGGCCAGGAAGGAACAAGGAGCTGCAGAAGATACGGGGGCTTTAGTGATTTCAACTTCGTCAGAGACTGACTCAGATGTCGTTGACCCAACCGTGGAAGTTTTTCCATCCTCCTCCAAGGGAAATACCAAGAAGCGACGCAGGAATCTGATCTCACAGGATGTGACGACTACCTACGATCGGCTGAATATTTCGTACCGCGATTCAGCTATGTCGTACGCTGCAGCGGCTAAATCACTAGGTTTTGACTTGGATGAACTGTCCATTTCTGCCAGTACCATGTACCGCACACGCAAGGCTCTCAAGAAGGTGGCTGCTGAAAGTTATCAATCCGACGAAGTTTGTCCTGGTCAGCCTCTTGTCTTGCATTGGGACGGTAAGCTCCTACCTGACAATGAGCAATGGAAGGAGAGCGTTGACCGGATCGCCGTCCTCGTCTCTGGCGACGGCAAGGAGAAGTTGCTCGGCGTTCCTAAGGTGACGTCCGGAACCGGCGAGAAGATAGCGCGAGTTTGCTTGGATTTGGTCAAGGAACACAGGATGGAAGAGCGCGTGCGGGGACTGTCTTTCGACACGACAGCGTCGAACACCGGGATTCATATCGGGGCCTGCGTCCTGATTGAGAAAGGTCTTGGCAGAGAACTCATGTACTTCCCCTGTCGGCATCACATCTATGAAGTCATCCTCAGCTCCGTCTTCAAGCGTGCATACGGCCCTTCAAGTGGCCCCGATATACCCGTTTTCAAGAGGTTTCAGGCACAATGGAAGTTCATCGACCGGTTGGACGTGCGGCCGTAAGATTTTGCTCAAGTCAATGACTCTATGAGGGAACTGAGGGAGAAGTCAGTCCTGCTGGTGAGAGGGATGGTGAGCACGTCGCATCAGCGCGATGACTACAAGGAACTGCTACAGTTGGTTCTCATCTTCCTGGGAGAAGCAAAAGTGGTGGATTTCCCTCTCATAGCCCCTGGCGCTTACCATCACGCTCGATGGATGGCGATAGCCATCTACTCCTTGAAAGTAATTCTACTGAAGAAGCAGTTCAAGATGTCGAGTCACGAGTTGGAAGCTCTGACAGCCGTAGGTCTCTTCGTGTCCCTCGTATACATCTGAGGTTGGACTCGTGCTGCAACCTCAAGCAAGGCTGCCGCAGTTGATCTGGAATTTCTGCGTGACGCGGAGGCCTTTGCCATGTCGGGATATTCGTGTGTTAACGCTGCGCAAGAAGCCATGTCTCGACACCTATGGTACATCTCTGAGACTCTTATTGCCATGGCGTTCTTCGACGCAGATGTGGCAGATGAAGAAAAGGCTCAGATGGTCGTCAGTTTGGGTAAGCCCGCATCGAAAAAGGAACTCAAGCGACCCCAAGGGAAGAACGTCAGGAATCTTGCCTCGAAACACCTGGCGGAGTTCGTGACAGGAAAGACGATGGCTTTCTTCCATGCATTCGACTTGGACACAGAATTCTTGAAAAAGCCAGTTGCCGAGTGAACTGAAGTAGAGGGCTTCAAGCAAGCAGCGGCAACTGTTAACAAAATCTCTGTCGTCAACGATCGGGCCGAAAGAGCCATCACGCTCACCAAAGAGTTCAACTGTTCTCTGACGAAGAACGAAGAGCAGAAGCAGTATTTGCTCAAAACTGTGATGCAGCATAGGGCGAAATACCCGAATAAAACCAAGAAGGATTTCATGGACAAATGATTCGCAAGAAGTGGTTATGTTTTTTGTATCTTTGTGAAAATGTGTAGTGAAATGGTACTCGTTTGTTGAATAAAAATTCATTGACAGATTTTTGTTTAATTTTTTCCGTTTATGATCTGCCAGAGCATCAAACTGGGGACCCGTAAACTTTAAACTATTGAATTAATACTTCGGTTTATCAGTCTCCTCAGCAAATGGAACAAGGGGATCCATGTGGATTAAAATTTTTCCAAACTTTTAATTTATGAAACACCCTAATATATATATATATATATATATATACTGAATAAATATAATACGTATCTTAATATATATGAATTAATAATTATAAATATGAATTAATAATTAATATATACGAATTAATACTTACATGAGATACTATTCGTAAGCACTTGAAGTTTGAACGAACTTAAAACCGTTCTCCAACAAGTTTAAACTTGAAATGATGCATGAGTAACTGATTTGTCTGATTCACAAACAGCATTATACAAGAAATCGAACAATTGCATCATCCTCTGAAAGGTAGGCGGAGTCAATGTGGCGTGATTGCCGCGTCCTCTAAATATGAAGCGGGTAGAAAATGATTAGCTAATTAATTAATTGAAAATGTGAAAATCCGAGCGACCTCTTATTATATACTGAATCGACAGATATTTTGCACAAAATCACTTCACATCTAAAGGAATAAGAGCAGCCATGTGGAGAGCATTTCCAACTATTTTGAAATTTTAGCCCAAATTTTGGACCACCCTAATATATATATATATATATATATCAGTGGCGTACGGTAGTTAACAAAACAGGGTGTGCTGAATATTATAACAAGGTACCTAAAGCCTAAAATTTAAGTTATATATAATAAATGGCATGATTTTTAATGGCAGTCTGTGTGTGTGTATATATATATATATATATATATATATATATATATATATATATATACATATATATATATGCGAGATAGAAACAACCAAGTGTAGAAGTGCATTAAGAATTGGAAAGTTAAACTTACAAAGAATAGTGATTCGTTAAAAATTAACGAATCATGCAAATCCGATTCTCTTTCTGCACTGCATAAGTGACAAAAGTAGGTTATATTATCGAACGACACTGCAAAACGAATCCACACCAAAGAGCAAGCTGTGTGCTCCTGCCGTTCCGCTCGACTTCAGTCAGTAATAACCCCCACTATTCCCTAACACTCCCTTTCATCTCCCCCATCTCCTGCCTGTCCTCACTTCTATCCCTCCTCCCTAAAGTGTGGGAGAAAGTTTAGCGCGAACGCAGATATGAGCAGCGAACAGAAAGTATTAGAAGCAACATTGAAGGTTAATACTGTTTATTAATGCATGCAAAATTATCATGACCTTTTATTTTTATTAAATATTATTTAGTATAAAAGATTTAAGCATTTATTTATTAATTTTTTTAAATTATTTTACAGCTTTTGTGGGTGTGCGCCGCACACCTAGCACACCCTGAATATACGCCCCTGATATATATATATATATGATATATATATATATATATATATAAACAATTTACAGAGCAGATCATCTATCGCCACTTTCCATTTCTTCAAATGCTCACTACTCTGAAATCGGATGTGTTCTTGCAGTTTACAAAGTTATGTTTGGGTCTGTTTTGTATTGTTTGTATTGTGCCTATGGACCCGCCACTGGAATCGAGGGAAAACCTGGCTATAGTGAAGGACCTCCATGTTCAAAATGCCCTGGGTTTTCAAAATGTTCGACAGAATATCCAGCGCTGTGTTGTAAGTATTAACATTTATTTTATTGGGCACGTTTAACTGTAATAATTATGAATAATTATGTAGTATATACGAAGGGCGGTCAGAAAATAAGTTTACACGGCGTATAATTTCGTAACTAAAGGACCTACATTGATTATGTTTGTATCAGGTGAATTCGTTAATCATTGTTGGCAACACTGAACGTCGATTCGGCTGCCATCTACCGTACATTGGTTATATGAGTAGTAGCATGGACGCAAAAGGTCAGAGTGGAAATTGCAGTGCAATGTTGATCAAATTAGTGCCACAAATGAGTGCCACACCCCGAGCCCACGGTGCCACAAAATGGGGAATTTCCCCAGCAAGCAGTGGGAGTCCACCTAACCTAAGACACTTTGGGGGAGAAGGTGGGAAGGCCTCATCCCAGAAAAGGGTATACCTAACCTAAGAGAGGATGGAAGGAAGACAGAGCATCCTAAGTCTGGCGCAGCCAGATGCATAATGAGAGCTCAGGTAGCATCACTTGGCTTAGAACTCGAAACCCGCCAGTTGGCTTAATCTGGCTTAGAAGGCGTAAATGGCAGGTGTATATGTATATATATTAATAACGTTTGAGTTGCCAGGTTGCGCTATTTATTTGGCGGTATTCTTGACAGTTGGCTTAGAAATCCGTCAGTCGGCTTAGAAGGCTTAACCAACCATTTGGTATTCATATATATATTTATTGAAAGGGCATTGTTTATATATATTCCCATCTCCCCAGTTATTCTTTAATATCGTTTATATGTACATCCAAAAGAATTAAATAAAACACTGTTACATCATTCTTTTTATTTAGAGGAGTTAAGGGAAATAATTCATGAAATATATAGGAAATAAATATACATAAAAAAATAATATACATCAAAAATACACACATTAAACGATATATGTATATATAAATATTCTTAAATAATAATATTAGTACAGAGGAAATCTATATACATATTTAATACATGTATGAGCAAATACACAATTATATATATATAAACTTCAAATAATATACAACAAAATACATACACTTTATGTTCTACTGTGCTTAACTAAAGTACTAAACTCGCACGTGATCGAGTCTACAGTTACATCATTGTTGCTTTGTACTATGCAATGAATACGATTTAACATTATTTCACCACTCAAGGTGTGCGGGCGTCTATCCTCAATGTAAAGGGCCTTCAATTCGTTCAATACTATTTTTGTGCCCACTTTACAATTGGTTGGCAAATTACACAGGCCTGCGATGGTTTTGTTGTCCGAAATATTTTATCACTAATATAGTAATTTTTGCACGCTGATTCCGAAAATAATATTCATTTTTCTCCATCACGTACAGATTTTTCACAAAATGTCATATTTCATATTACATATTTAAGTAATTTTCATTAAAATTGACTCAATTAAATTTTGATTAAAAACTACTGCTTCCAAATCAGAAGTGACGTCATAGCAATGAAATCACAGCAATGACTGACTTTTGTTCATGTAACGTGGAAAGCTACAATACTAAAAATAAAAAGTAAATTTCTTATCCAAACTTTCAGTCTGCTATAAGACCTGTTACTCATGGACCTGGTATACCGTATACCTGTACCTACTAAACCAAATACTCTTGATATAACTTCATCTGATTCGGTGTCTGATGACGATGGAAACGATGATATTGATTGTTTTCAAACCGAAACATCTGGTGAACCCCAATTGTTTACACAAAGTAAACTTAATGATTTGTTAAGAGATTTGTGTCTCCCGAAGGAGTCTTCAGAGATTTTGGGATCCAGACTTCGTGCAAAGAACTTGCTTTCTCTCGGGACGTCATTTTACTGGTACAGAAATCGAGAAAAAGAATTCAGCCAATATTTTTCTCAAGAAAATTCACTGGTATATTGCAGCAATATTTCGGAACTAATACGTAAGCTAGGCGCTGCAATCTATGACCCAAATGAGTGGATACTTTTCACTGATTCCTCCAAAACAAGTTTAAAAGGCATCCTCCTTTACAACGGTAACTTGTATGCACCCGTTCTTGTGGCTCATTCGGTTCACTTGAAGGAAACGTACGAAAATCTTAAGCTTCTTCTAGCTAAGGTTAAATACAAAGAGCACAGTTGACTACTTTTTGGAGACTCAAAAATGATTTGTATGTTGTTAGGTCAACAACCAGGTTATACGAAGTTTCCATGTTTTTTGTGTGAATGGGATAGCCGAGCAAGAACTGAGCACTGGATAAAAAAGGAATGGCCACGCAGAGTCAACCTGACACCTGGTTCTAAAAACATTCAACGTGAAAGTTTGGTTGACACGAAGAAATTCCTTTTACCTCCACTTCACATAAAATTGGGCTTGATAATTTGTTAAGGCCTTGGACGAAGATGGAGAGTGTTTTAAGTATCTGTGTGGTAAATTCCCAACTCATTCGAAGGCAAAACTGAAAGAAGGAATTTTCGTTGGTCCCCAGATTAGAAAACTGACTTTGGATGAACACTTTGAAAGAACAATGAACAATCTTGAAAAAGAAACGTGGATTGCTTTTAAGGATGTTATTAGCAAATTTTGGGGGAACAGCAAGAACCCAAATTACCAAAACATTGTGAGCATGCTAAGTAAGTTCAAAGAGTTTGGTTGTAATATAAGTTTAAATTTACATCTCTACATTCACACTTGGATTACTTCCCTGAGAATCTCGGAGCACTGAGCGAAGAACAAGACGAACGGTTTCACCAAGTTATAAAAAAAATGGAGAAGAGATATCAGGGAAGGTGGGACATCAGCATGATGGCTGATTACTGCTGGATGTTGAAACGGGATACTCCAAAATTATTACATGAAAGAAAAGGAACAGCGCGTACATTCGAGACTAAAAGGCATAGATCTGACAAGAAAACTCAGGACAAATAAAGATGAATATGTAATTGACGTTAGTAGTCTTCTTTCTTTTTAAAGTTGTTTGCATTTGTAATTGGGGCTACGTCGTAGCCAATGTCGTAACACCGCTTCCCGTTGATCAGCGAAGTTAAGCGACATTGGGTCGGGTAGTAGTTGGATGGGAGAACGTCCGCTGCGTACAGACTATGTAGCGACCCGTCGTTCTGATCCCACGTAAAGCTCTAGGTCCCCTCCGTCATATGACCCTAGATGTTGCGAAGGAGGTTAAACAAAACCAATAATTATTATTATTATTATTATATTTGTAATTAGTATAACAAAGAGAAATAGATACCTAATGGAGAATGAAATAAATAATATTTATTTATTTATTTTTTTTTTCTCTTCCAGTTTGCAGAAAATCCTTACGTGATAGAAAAAAATGGACACCTTAACATGGACAGAATACAAAGCACGCGTAAAGAGAGCGTCATTAGCCACAACATCATTATTAAATTCAAGTTTATAAACACACCTTTCCAATCGAAGGTTTTTTTTCTTACCGATCCGAGCTTTTCAATCGTGAACTCTTCTTCACAATGCATAGCGGCAGTTGAAATAATCTTTTAAGTCGTAACGACAGCTGCTCATTATATAAAGAAACAATTCTTTACGGTGAACAGTGTAAGCGAGCTCTGCCCTGTACTGCTCACGCCCTTTGTACCAAAGTTCATGATATTTGGAAGAGTCTAAACCAGTGGTTCTTAACCTTTTTACTACCATGCCCCCTCTAGGAATTGGTCCTTCCCTCCACGCCCCCCTTCAATCAAAATAACATTCTCAATAACTTCTCAATATTAGCCCATGCTCTCGTTAAGAGAATAACAAATACAATTAGAGACATTCCTGTTTCTAGGGGGGCGCGCCCCCCCGGTTAAGAACCACTGGTCTAAACCTTTTAAATAAGCATCCAGATCTACACCATTCTCGCCACGTTTATTCCTATATTCGGTAAGCCCATCCAGCATCAAATTAAACCATATCCGTAACACGTGCGTCTAATATAGGCTTTAGCTTGCGGAAACCAACGATTTCAAACATTCTCTCAAGGATGAAGGGGTTTCGCGTGTGGACAAGAACGTTATCATCAGATGCATTCTTCCACATCAGTCGTATATCAATGCATGGCTGATCGTCATTTATATACAACGTACAAACAACGGCATATGAGGGTTATCATTAATCTGTTCTCTTCTTGTTCCTACACTTGCAGGTATTTTATAACGATCCTCACCCCACTTCTCAACTATCACGAAGACTCTATTCATCTCCTCAACTCTTAAATAAACATTACGTTTACCAGAGTTTGCTTGTCTACAAGTCGTTTCAAGTACATAGTTAATGGCACCGGTTTTACGTCTGAACGCACGCAATTACTTCGTCACGGACACGTCGTATACGACATTGAGAATGCTGCTCAAAGAAGCTCCATCGTTTCTATTGTGAGAGTGCACGTCCAGTCGGGTCAATCTCCGAGATGACTATGAGCAACCGGTGCGCGGTTTGGCTCGGAAACAGGTGTGGAGGAGTGAGTCACACGGACAAGTCATACCAAGCGTTAATGATTCGCGTATGGGTTTGTTCCAGCATAAAAGAATCATGCGAATACTTGTACCCATTATTCCTGGCAATCATAATTTTTACGATACATGTGGCAATATCGGCTTTAATGTTTCATCACTCCCCAGATTGCGCGCTAGACATTTTTCGTTCATTTCCACGAACTAAACACATTTTATTCACAATCCGGCCCACTATTTAAGAGAAACATGTGCCCGTATTTATCCTTTTTGCTTAGCAGTCGATAGTCGTCTCTAAATTCTATTAAAAACTCACACAGGCCTTTAGCCACAATCTAACTACGAACCTCGTCATGATATATATGAATGTAGTGGTAAAAGTATTTGAGACTATCCATGATAAGATTTACATTCTCATCCGCAGGGTACGCGTACTCGGTATGATGCAGCATAACAATACCGTTTGCCACACCACTCATCAACAAGACTCAACTCATATCCGATGTTTTTCTTCTGCACGTGTTGTTTCTTTCACTTCACAGTATATGTACGCTTTTATACAGTTTAGCCCTACAACGTAGTCCATTACATCGTTTGTGCCGCCAAATCCGGGAATGCTCTCGCCAGAATATTCATAGTGTATTTGAACCTCTTGCCCCTCACGCTTTGCACGGTTCAATGTAGCCTTAAAAGTCTCAAAGGAGGGAGAGATAGGGAGTCTTTCAGTATTCACCATATCTTCCGACTTTACTGAATACCACCTCATAAACGTCGAGCAGGCAATATCAAAGGTCGCCATCGCCCAGGTAGTAACAAGAGTCACGAGACCCTTTGATCGACCTTACAGTGGCCGGAGCTTAGGACTTTTTCTTGTACATACACACAGACACACACACACACACACACACAAAGGAGAAAATGAAACCCTAAATGAAACATGATTTATTTAATAAACATATTCAAATATACGTAATAAATAAAATAAACATATCGTCAACGGGTAAATAGACATTATATATTATATATATATATATCGTAAAGAACGACGCTTGTATAGGAGATATTCCGCGCAAGACGAGAAAGAGAAAACAACAAATGAAAAAATGAAGTACCACCTGGGAATCGAACCCGGGATCTTCCGATTGCCGGTCAGACGCGATAACCACTACACCATGGACTTCACTCTTCCAAATGCCGTAATTCCTCTACATACTCGCAGAAACCAATGCCCCAAGGGGGCACCTCCCGCATGCCGTAACATTATATACATTCAACTGCAAAGAACACGCAGTATAAATAACGTAAAGAACGACGCTTGTATAGGAGATATTCCGCGCAAGACGAGAAAGAGAAAACAACAAATGAAAAAATGAAGTACCACCTGGGAATCGAACCCGGGATCTTCCGATTGCCGGTCAGACGCGATAACCACTACACCATGGACTTCACTCTTCCAAATGCCGTAATTCCTCTACATACTCGCAGAAACCAATGCCCCAAGGGGGCACCTCCCGCATGCCGTAACATTATATACATTCAACTGCAAAGAACACGCAGTTGTTTTCTCTTTCTCGTCTTGCGCGGAATATCTCCTATACAAGCGTCGTTCTTTACGTTATTTATACTGCGTGTTCTTTGCAGTTGAATGTATATAATGTTACGGCATGCGGGAGGTGCCCCCTTGGGGCATTGGTTTCTGCGAGTATGTAGAGGAATTACGGCATTTGGAAGAGTGAAGTCCATGGTGTAGTGGTTATCGCGTCTGACCGGCAATCGGAAGATCCCGGGTTCGATTCCCAGGTGGTACTTCATTTTTTCATTTGTTGTTTTCTCTTTCTCGTCTTGCGCGGAATATCTCCTATACAAGCGTCGTTCTTTACGTTATTTATACTGCGTGTTCTTTGCAGTTGAATGTATATATATATATATGTATATATATATATATATGTGTATATATATATATATATATATATATAACATTCAAGTGCTATGGTACCCAAATGGTACGGTTTCATAGGTACCAGACACCTGGTAACATTTCCTATAGGTGTTACGGCACACTTTTGTGACCCTACGTTCCTTCACGCTCCCCAGTGTCTGTGCCCTACAGTCAGTCTGGGCGATTGGTTACCCTCATCTTCTAATCACACTACTCCTTCAGCGAGTCAAAGTTAACGACTCGTCGGTTCGCCAGGTGATACCATTAGCCTTCACGATATATTTCACCTCTTTCCCCACCCTTACCCATACCCCATACGTTTTTGGACCCGTTGATACAAAGGAGTCAGCGTATGCACTATTACCATACTCATCCTTGATCTCGTCAGTCAACGCTCCGAGGAATTCACCAATAGGCGGCATGTATTCACCCACCCGCGCTGTGAATATTACGCTATCTGTGTCAGCGTACAGGACCCTCCGCCCAAGAGAGTGCAGTAGTCCCGTGAGGCTGGCTACAGGCATGTTTGTAACACGTGAGGTGTCTGTGGCCAATTCGGTGATGATGTACTTTATTATGTATTGTGTTACCAACATTCACGATCTCCATGACCTCTTTATCGTGGGCATTGGCATAATCCCACACCTCGTTATAACATTGGGCCAAATGAACTTTCCCCTTGCCTGTATTCTGTGCCAACTTGCCCCAAAGACTATTTGGGCACAAATTTGCATTAAAGCGCTTGCCAGGGTTCTTAAAAATTTGGGCCCGGTTAAGTTGTATCCCTTCAGGGTCACGGTAGCGCTGAATATACGCCGATTTTTCACCCTCGCTCTCAACCCTTCGCGGGTAACCTGATGTTTCTATTTTATCCTTCTATTTTATACTTCTGAAACTTCCACACCTCATATACCTTCAATATTCTGTAACCATGGCGAACGACTAGGGACAGCTTAGGACTTGTATATGCACCTCTGATCTTCCATCGGTTGGGTATGATTGCAAGACCCATTGTTCTCCTCTGCTCACTTCACGCATAGGGGAAACATGAGCTTGTGATCTATAACGACGGTCAAGATCGGCATCCATAAATCGCGACGGGGGAGCACGTCTACGAAAGAGGGGAGCACGTCTACGAAAGAAAGACCGAAATAGTACATGTTCAAATTTGTTGAGAACACCTCGATGGTGGGCAGGTCATATCCCACCAGTTTTTCAGGTGCACCTACGGGGTACAGATTGTTCTTCATCACGTAAGGATATAAAGAACAGAAGTAATAGTATGCGGAAAGTATAGCTTGAATGGGTTTGTACACACTCCGAACAAGCTATCACCGCATTTGAGAGGATCCACCACCATTGAGCGTTTGATGGTGTTTATTTATTCATAATAACGTTCTTGTCCCCACGCGAAACTGCTTCAGCCTCGACAGAATGTTTGAAATCGTTGGTTTCCGCAAGCTAAAGCCTATATTAGACGCTCGTGTTACGGATATGGTTTATTTTGATACGGTTCTTGAATACGCATACACCGCTCTGCTCGATGGGTTTACCAAATGTAGGAATAAACATGGCGAGAATGGTGTAGAGCTGGATGCTTATTTAATAAGTTTAGACTCTTCGAAATATCATGAACTTTGGTACAAAGGACTTGAGCGGTACAGGGCAGAGCTCAACTACACTGTTCACCCTGAAGAATTGTTTCTTTATATATATATATCAGCGAACTGGCTGATTAACCCAGCTAGCGGATTAAGCCATGGCGAGTTTCGAGTTTTAAGGCAAGTGATGCTATCTGATCTCTCATTTTGAATCTTGCTGCTCCAGACGAAGGATGCTCTGTCTTCGTCTCTTCTTCTCTTAGGTTAGGTATACCCCTTTGAGGGGGTGATGCCTTCCCAACTTCTCCCCCAAAGTCTCTTAGGTTAGGTGGACTCCCCCAGCTTACTGGGGAAATGTGGGTTGGCACTTTGAAACAAGGGGGGTGTGGGTGGCAGTGGCACTTATATGATTAACATTGCACTGCAATTTCCACTCTAACCTTTTACGTCCATCCTAATTGATTTAGTTGAACATGGCGGCTCGACTGCAAGAGTGCCCTGTCATTTTTGCAACGATATTCCGAGTCTGTCAGTCGTCAAGAATTTCTCGAGAGCATTGTCACAGGAGACGAGATATGGGTTTATCACCGTACTCCGGAAACAAAACGTGCCAGCATGGAACACCCTGGGTACCCGTGACCAAAGAAGTTCAAGATTGTGAGGTCCGCTTGCAAAGTGATGGTTACCGTGTTTTGGGACCACAAATGCTTTTTGCTCGCAGACTTCATGCAAAAAGGCACAACAATGAATGCAGCTGCATACTGTTCAACACTGGAACGTTTACGAGCGGCCATTAAACGTAAACGTCATGGACTGCTCCGTAGGGAAGGGCACTGTTCCAGTCGAGCCGCCATGTTCAACTGACTCATATAGCCAATGTACGGTAAATGGCAGTCGAATCAACGTGTAGTGTTGCCAATAATATTTAACGAATTCACCTGAACAAACATAATCAATGTAGGTCCTTTAGTTACGAAATTATACGCCGTGTAAACTTATTTTCTGACCGCCCCTCGTGTGTGTGAATATATATATATGCTACAGAGAGACCATGCATGGAACAAGGAACTTTTCTGGGAAAATTAAATCTGCAACTGTCCGAATATGTAATGGTAAATGACAAATACTATAGTTTTTCTTTTTCATGGTGGAAGCCCTACGTGGGCAGTGGGTCATAGGCAAGCGGCCAGACCCCGATTTAAACAATTTTAATTCGCCTCTTGTACAGAAAGTTGTAATATGTTTTCTGTTAGTCCTTAGTGTTCAATTAACACATTTTAAAGTGTTGTCCTCAGTTTTTGATATGCGGTTGCCATGGAAACGCCAATATAAACAAATACCTAGAAAATACCTGAAACTTTATCCAGATGAAAATACTGTTAACTAATCAACCTATACTGTTTATTATAAATGTTTACTATCTAGATACACAATTGAATTATCACATTATAGTAAAACGTAATAAAATCATGTATTGTTAAGGTTAGGCCCAGTTTTAAATTTACTTCCTTCTTTAATTATCACAATATTAGAATAAGACAAATGTGTGCTGTGACAAATATTGTGCAAATGTGTGGTATTGTTGAAAACCACAGTTTAATTATTATTTTTATTTCAGACGATCATCTATATCAAGCATGGCAGATTGGCAGAACCTGAATCAAGTCCATTAAAATTTGTACAGGCGAAGAAACGGAGGCTGTCAACAAATTGGGAGAAATGCGTTATATGTCAGCAGAGTCGCAAAGAAAAACTGGTTGTATCCACAAAAGTGGGTATTGAAACATTATTGTCAACATCATTGTTACGACAGGATGACCTTTTACAAAGACTTGAATCTGAGTTTGATGACATTACAAAATTACATAGTATGTCTGTTACATATCATCGTAGCTGTTATCAATCATTTACAAGTAAGAAAAACATTCCTCATGTTAGTAAAAAATGTAGCACGTATGATTCTGCATGACATGGTACTGGAGAACAAAGTGTTCGCACACGAGCTTAAACATCCAAGCTTACAGATTTTTCAGTGTTTAATATGCAACGCGCGAAAGAGGGACAGCATACATACAGTAAGGTACAAACAACTACGTGTCAGAGTAATCTCTATCAAGCAGCACAAGCTCGGAAGGACATTTCTATGCTTGCCAAAATTGAAGGAGAAGACCTCATTGCAGCTGATGCTGTTTACCACAAATCCTGCATGGCAAGCTATACAAGCAAGCATAACATCATTGCTTGAAGGAAAATGGAAGAAGGAGAGAACATCTAGGAGAAGGCATTTATGGCACTAGTAGGAGAAATAGATGTTAATCTAAAACAAGGAAAAGTTTATAAGTTGAAAATCCTGCTAGACAAATTCCAACAACTGTTACCTGACCACAATGATACCCAAGCATACCGTGCAGAAAAACTCCAGCGCCGTCTCATGAAGCATTATGGTGATAACATTGTTAGTCATGCCCAGCGAGGACAGTCCAATTCAAGTATTGTTGTCAGTAGCAGTGTCAGCTTAGGAGATGCTGTCAGAGCCTTTGCTCAACTGAAGGAAGATTTCAACTCTAATGAGATGACACTTAGTTCTGCTGAAGAACAATCAAATGTTCCAGTGAATTCAGAAAGCTTACTTCATTCTGCCATTGGTATGCTTAGACAAGAAATAGCATAAATTGAAAAGCCAACTGAGTACTACACAGCTGCTGAAATCGGCCTGAAAACATCTGAAGAATTTGTTCCAGCACTTTTACAGAAGGCGTTTCTCTGGTTGCTGAGCAATGAGGCATTTGAATCGTGTGATTCAAATTACCAGCAAGCAGATAAATTACAACGTAGAGTTTTAGATCTTGCAGAAAGTGTTATTCATAGCAGTGGCAGCAATATTATACCAGATGGAAATGGGTGGCAAAGAGAGGTTGATGAATTAAAGTTGAAGTTATTTGATGGACCAACAACTGCAGAAGTATTAGATGAGCTTCTGTGCTCATGCCGTGGACGCAGACAATGTAGTAAGAACTGCAGTTGTGCAACGAATGATATGACATGCTCAGAAGAAGGCGTCTGCAAGTCTACTGAGGACTGCATGGATGACCAAACCCATCACAAACCACCGCTGGATGAGCTAGATGAATAACCATATTATAGCATTGTGCATTAATAATTTATTAGAGTTTCATATATGCTGTTACAACGTGAGTTATTTCCCAGTATGGGGTAGACTGATAATAACGCATCGAATTGATATTGTGGGAGTCACCGAATACAGTATGCACTGACTTACATGCAGTTTTGTAATTAAAAAACAAGTTGAGATTTTTAGTGGAAAGATTCCAATTTTAAGTAATGATTTCTGCTTAAAAGTTATTTAGTAGTTTGTTTTATAAAGATAAGAATTGTTAAAATTTAGTTCGTTTAATTAATTTTAGCCGATTTAGTTGATTTTTTGTTATGTACATCGACATACTTATAGTAACTTAATTTTTGCTTTACAAACTTGACGTTCTTCAAATCTCAGTATCGGTCCTTTCACACAGTTAACAATTCAAACTTTATTTTCAAGTGCAACATTATTATATATGTATTGTAATCATGCCAACATTGCCTGTTTTTCATAACTGAACGATAAATCTTTCTGCTGGCATGCGAACAGAGGTCTCCATTATTAACCCATGTAGGCACAGCACTTTGTATGGTGATTCAACATTTTAATATGGCATTCATATTGTTTGACATAGTGTATTAATACTTGGAGTATCAAAATACCTGAATTATTGTACTCGAAATTAGTTTTGTGTAACTCATATTAATCAGTTTTGTGAAACACCTGTATTTTAGGTGATATTTTTTGTGTCTAACAATAACGTTTTTAGACAAAAAATAAATTATATCATGTGAAAGAATGTTTTTTTTAGATAAATTGATATAGTGTAGCACTAGAGCTTTCACAAAATGTATAACTTCATGGGAAATAAACCTTGCCTTCACTGTTCATTGTGTCTTCAAAAATTTCACTTGTAATGCGTGAATTGAAAACATGAATACCTGTGAGTACCTGTACATAGCTGAAATTAATGGCTGATTTTACTATCTTAGCACCCTCAGAATGAAGGACAACATGCCAAACTTATATGTCCAGATGGTGCAGATCATTTTAGGACATTTGGTACATTTCTGTACGAGGGGGTATTAAACTGAAAAATATGGCCTGTTATCAGGGTTGACCGCTCGCCTACCACTAGGCTTCAGTAGTATGGGCGCAAAAAGGGAGAGTGCAGGAATGTTGCAATGCAATTACAAATATTTATCAATGTTGCAAAGGGGTTATGCACCAAGGGGAGGGGGTTATGCAATGAAGGGGGATATGCGATGAAGGGGGAGGGGGTATGCAATGAAGGGGGGAATGTTGCAAGAGCAACAAGGGAGTTATGCAACTTGGAGACGGAGTTATCCCCAAAGAGAAAGAGAGGAGAAGGAGATAGAGTAAGAGAGGTGTTCACCTGGCCGGAGCCAAGTGCATATTAAGACTTCAGCTGAGCGCCCGCTGTCTTATTAGGTGTAAATTCGCAAGTTAGCTAATCTGCCAGTTGGCTTAGAAGGCGTAAATGGCTTGTACAGGTTGAGTTGCCAGATTGTGTTATTTATTTAATTAAAGCATATATTATTGACAGTTGGCTTAGAAATCCATCAGTTGATTTAGAAGGCGTAAATGGCTTGTACAGGTTGAGTTGCCAGATTGTGTTATTTATTTAACTAAAGCATATATTCTTAACGGTTGGCTTAGAAGGCGTAACCAGCCATTTGGTATAATTAATTATCGTTTACAACCAAAAGAATTAAATAAAATACCATTACATCATTCTGTTTATTTAGTCGAAATATTGGAACCAGAAATATATAGAAAATAAATATACACTGGAATGATAAAAAAAAAATAATAATAATAGTATAAGAAATATGAACGAGGAATATGTATATAATCAAAAAATAAAAAATATAACCATCACTATAACAGTACAGGAGAAATATATATATATATACACACAATTATATTAAATAATTAAATACATTGAAAATAAATACATACACTTTATCTTCTACTGCACGAAATAAAAAAAAATAAAAAAATAAGAAATACGAAACGTATAGCCATGAATGTAGCAGTACAGGAGAAATATATATATACACAAAATTGTTATATAATTAAATATATTG
Source organism: Bathynomus jamesi (assembly GCA_023014485.1). Taxonomy (NCBI): domain Eukaryota; kingdom Metazoa; phylum Arthropoda; class Malacostraca; order Isopoda; family Cirolanidae; genus Bathynomus; species Bathynomus jamesi. The sequence continues at coordinate 48,239 of JAJOZX010006933.1, read as the reverse complement.
AAAATAAATACATTCACTTTGTTCTACTGCACAAAACACTAAACTCAGTACCACAGGAAACAAAATTAGCGCCGCTACTCTTTATAATCCTGACATAAATCATTACCTGAGATAGCACAGTAACATCCGAGGACACAAAGATCATTAGAAAATAAGAAATCTAGAAGATCTCTACAAGCAGAATGTTTTTGTGCATTATTTTTTGCAGTCATACTATTCTCAGCTTTCCCAAGATTCCTGCCTTATGGATTTGTTTATATATACATATATATATATATAAATGTGTGTGCGTGTGTGTGCGTGTGTGGGTGTGTTAATTGTCATGACGGCTTCAAATATTTGCAAAATATATGTTTGCGGTCATACTATTCGATCCTCAACTTTGATTAATGTATTCGGCTTGACTTTTTACTTGCCAATTCTCGCGTAGAAGTGTGATTAAATTGTGTTTAGCTCATGAAAATTAATGTCCGTTTGGGTTGGTAGATAAATGGGCGCCCTAGGTATCCTAGTGGTTAAGACGCTGGGGTGCTGGTTGAAAGATCGAGTCCGGGCGATGACATTGTAATTTTAGTCTGCAAATAGAATAAACAAAACTTTCTTTCTGTGTGTGTGTGTGCCGTCTTCAGTTTTTCGACTCTCTCTCTCTCTCTCTCTCTCTCTCTCTCTCTCTCACTCTCTCTCTCTCTCTCTCTCTATATATATATATATTTAATGTAAAGAACGACGCTTGTGTAGA
>JAJOZX010006933.1:32500-42500 GCA_023014485.1 Bathynomus jamesi | reverse complement strand
TGGGTTGAATCTTTAGAGCAACATTTCTTACGCGAAAATATTACCGATAATGATATAAAAATTAGGGAAGCAAAAAGATTTATCGACTCTAAAGAGGGAAATGCTCATGACACAGTCACTTACGTCCCATCAATTAGCGAAGCTACAACATGGGACGATTTTAAACAAAACTTATTAGAATTTTTTAAAGAAATAACCCTTGCACAACCCTTAGCCACGTTAGAAGCAGTCTTCCAAGCTAAATGGAAGAAAGAGGAACACGAAGATTTAAACAATTTTATTACACGTACACATAAACTTGTAGGAGAAGCCCTCCGGGCCGCAGAAAATGCATGTGGCATAACTTTCACTTCGAAACAAAGAAATCTAATAGTAGCCACAACCATTTACCAAAACCTACCCGAAGCACCTAAAAAAAAGTTTCAGGAGTTTTTAAATGTTGACAAACCTGTAAGTGTAGCCATAAACAAAACACGGGAACATTACCCCGATTTAACAAACCAAAACTACCGAAAGGGTAGAGGAACCCCTGTACATTATATTCAGCAGCAGCAGCCACAACACCAACAGCAACAACAACAACCCTATAAATCGAGGCCAATGCAGGGAACACCCCAGAAACAAGCCCCCCAAATCCAGAATACACGCCCTCCTCCACAGTGTTTTAACTGCGATAGTTTTGGGCACATGATAAGTCAATGTAATTACCCCTCTTATTGCTCCCACTGTCAAGAACATGGTCATCGCCGTGGCGATCGCCAAAAGTGTGCTGATAAAGCCCCTGCAGGGTATAGACCCCACTTTCAGAAACCAACCCAACCACGTTCCCAAAACATATCCCAAAAGTCATCCAATCCCCAGAAACCAGTCCATTCCCAGCCTCAGTTGAACCACCAACCCAATAGATTACGACCATAGGGTCAACCACACTCTTACCCCATGTACAAACCTCAGTACAACCAGCAAGGTCAGCTAGTTCGGTACGTAGAAGTACCCGTGGAGGAATCATTTTCCCCAGAGTACAGTTTTGAAGAACACCCTCCAGCGTATGGTAATCCCGTAGAATATGACCCAGGTCCTCCCATAGAAGACCATTCGAGCCCTTTTTTAGACCATACATTGGAGCAGCAGTTCAACCTCCGCCCTCCTAAATTACAGTAATGAACCCAGATACGCACACAAACTCCCTATCAGGATAATAGGTGCGGACCTCCTAGATTTAATAATAAATTGTAGCACCGATAACCAAGATTTAACTGCTCTCCTAGATACAGGAGCACACGCGACGTTAATTAAGAAACAATGTGTAGATGAATTATTAGAGAATACAAATTACAAATATGAACTTAAAGCACCATCCTGCCAACTCAGAGGAGTTACGGGCACACATATACCTACATACGGAGAAATTGAGTTATATTTAGAAGTTGGAAACGCGGTATACCCCGCGAAATGTTGTATAGTGGACACAGTCGCCACCTTTCAGACAGACATCCTACTAGGTATGGATTTTTTTAACCGGAATCAATGGGAGATTTACCCAGCCGGAAAGTTAGTAAAGTGTCGAAATAGGACACACCATCTCCGCGAGAATGACAGACGTCATTGTTTGTCGTTGTTTATAGACCTCCCGTTCAACCCCTCGATATAGATACTAGATTTTATTCACTTCTTGGTAATTTTATTGACAATCGGAATAGTATAATTGTCGGAGACTTTAACTGCCCTAATGTTAATTACGAGAATTTTACGGGTAACGAAGAGGGTTTGAGACTGGTTGAGTTTATGGACGATAACTTTTTACGACAGATAGTTACCGAACCAACGCGCGGTGATAATATCTTAGATTTGGTGATGACGAACGGCGAGAATATAGTCGAATGTTTAGAAGTAGGCGAGAGTTTAGGATGTAGCGATCATCAAATTCTTAGGTTTAAGTTATTGATAGAAAACACCCAGGATAGTAACGTAATAGAAGTCCCTGATTTTCGAAGGGCTAATTTTGATAGTTTTGCTGATAGGATGAGAGTAGTGGACTGGGATAACTTATTTATGGGTAATGATACAAATTTGCGTTGGGTGGCGTTTAAAGAAAGTTTTAGGAATATTGAAAGGGAGTTTATTCCTCGTAGGCCCAAGCGCGTTAGAAATCGTGGTAGGCCGAAGTGGTGGACTAGGGAAGTAGGCGAGTTCATAAACGAGCGTAATAGAGCGTATAGACTTAACAAGCGCAATGGCCAGGTAGCTAACTTTAATAGATATATCGAGCTTAGACGTCAGGTTAAAAGATCAGTTAGGAATGCCAAGCGTAATTTAGAGATAGTTATAGCTGCGGATAGTAAACATAATCCAAAAAAGTTTTTTGAATACGTAAATAATCGTAAGCCGGTAAAGGATAACATAGGCCCTCTAGTGGATGTAAATGGCGCTTTGGCTTCTGACGCTCAGGCGATGGCGGGTATTTTCAATAACTTTTTTGCGACAGTTTTTACCGTAGAGGACGTAAATAATGTCCCCGACGTTGACGATATCGTTCCATTTAGTCGCGAGACTATTTTAGATGAAATAACTGTTTACGAGGCTGAGATTGCGCATTATATCGATAGGCTGAAAGTTAGCAAGGCTCCAGGCCATGACGCTTTTTATCCTAGACATTTGAAAGATTTGAAAGACGTTATCGTAGGCCCCTTAGCGAAGATTTTTAATCAGTCACTCGAAACGGGGATTATTCCTGAAGACTTCAAATTAGCTAACGTCACGCCTATTTTTAAAAAAGGCGACCGCGCGGTAGCTAGCAATTATAGGCCCATTAGCTTAACGTCAATTGTCGGTAAACTTTTGGAATCCGTAGTTAGGGATCGTATTATCGATCACTTAGAAAGTAGGGGTTTGATTAATAGTAGTCAGCACGGGTTTCGACGCCATAGGTCTTGTTTAACTAATTTGTTAGAATTTTATAACGAAATAGTGCGCGAATACGACAGGCATAGGGCAGCTGACGTTATTTATTTAGATTTTAAAAAGGCGTTCGATACAGTTCCGCATAGGAGACTAATTGCGAAGGTTAAAGCGCACGGTATCCGCGGTCAGGTAGCTAACTGGTTAGAAGAATGGCTTCGTGCTAGGAGGCAGAGGGTCGTAGTTAATGGTAGTGAATCGGGGTGGTTAGAGGTAGGTAGTGGTGTCCCACAGGGTTCAGTGTTAGGCCCATTGTTATTCGTAATTTACATTAACGACATAGACGTAGGATTGATTAGTAACGTGTCAAAATTCGCGGACGATACTAAAATAGGCGGTAAGGTTGTTAACGAGGACGATAGAAATAGGATCCAAGACGATGTAGATAGGATTATGGAGTGGACGGATAAGTGGCAGATGCAATTTAACGTAGATAAATGTAAAGTTTTGCATATAGGTTCTCGCAACAATAATTACGCGTACACGATGAATGATAGGGAGTTAGCGAGCGTTGACGAGGAAGTAGATTTAGGCGTACGCGTAACTAAAGATTTAAAGGTTAGGAACCAGTGCCTGGAGTCTTGCGCAAAAGCTAATAGGATGTTAGGCTTCATAGCGCGTAATTTCGAATTTAAATCGAAGGATATTATATTGCCCCTCTACAAGTCCCTAGTCAGGCCTCATTTAGAATATGCCGTTCAGTTTTGGTGCCCGTACTTGCGTGAGGATATTGATAGGTTAGAAAGGGTTCAGCGTCGTTCCACGAAACTTATTCCGTCATTACAACAAGCCTTATGAAGATAGGATTAAAGTGTTAGACTTGTATTCACTCGAAACTAGGAGATTAAGGGGGGAGCTTATTGAAGTTTTTAAAATCGTTAATAACATCGATAACGTGAATTTTGACAAATTGTTCACTTTCGATAATAGTAATACTCGCAATAACGGATTCAAGTTGCGTGGCAGGCGTTTCATTACTAATATCGCTAAAAACTTCTTTACGTTTAAAGTAATTGATAAATGGAATAATCTTCCCGCGTCAGTCGTTCATTCTACCAGCGTTAATGTGTTTAAGAACCGTCTTGACAGACATTTTAAAGGTATTAACGTTGTTTAATTTAAAAAACAACAAAGTTAGCAACAGAAGCTCTGGTGGTGGTGCTCGAGGATGAGTCTGTTGACGATGAATGCCAGCTTGTGACATGCCAGCGTGTGATGCCAGCAATAAAAAAAATAAAAAAAAATAAAAAAATTAGACTAACACGAATGGAGATGTAGCTCATAGCGTAAACTAACCCACTTTTTGTTTAACTTTACCTACTTTTTTTTTTTTTTTTTTTTTTTTTCCTTATCTCCTTACTTGCATGTCTAACTCTTTCCTTGCATGTTTGTAGTTTGCATGGTATGACAGTGAGTTAAGACTGTGTTTGCATGGTTTGTAAGCGTTCTTATTTTACTTCTTTTCATTTTTTCACCCCTCTCCTATATTCTCCGACTATTTTTCTGACTTGTCGGCAGTGGCCGGCGGATGATGATGGTGAGACTTTTTTCCTCTTTTTCTGAATGAATGTTAACCCACGAATGATAGGTGTTGCTCCTTACTTAACCCCTTATTCTCTTCTCTTCTCTTAACCCCCTACTCTTTCCTTTCTCTCGGGCTAGCCTTAGAGTGGATCTTAGGGTCTTTGTTGCCTTAGCTTCTGTAGATCTGTAGATCTGAACTTAATGCTAATAGACTTAGTTCAGTTCAGATTTCCGAAAGAAATAGGAAACCCCCTCCACTTGACAGCAGATCAAGTCAGCCGGTTGCATCCAGAGGGACAACCGCTCCAGAAATCAGACCCCAGGGTAATCAGTTCCAGTTGTTGAATCCAGTTGGATCAACACAGCCAGTTTCCAGTCAGCCAGTTTCCAGTCAGCCAGTTTCCAGTCAGCCAGTTTCCAGTCAGCCAGTTTCCAGTCAGCCAGTTTCCAGTCAGCCAGTTTCCAGTCAGCCAGTTTCCAGTCAGCCAGTTTCCAGTCAGCCAGTTTCCAGTCAGCCAGTTTCCAGTCAGCCAGTTTCCAGTCAGCCAGTTTCCAGTCAGCCAGTTTCCAGTCAGCCAGTTTCCAGTCAGCCAGTTTCCAGTCAGCCAGTTTCCAGTCAGCCAGTTTCCAGTCAGCCAGTTTCCAGTCAGCCAGTTTCCAGTCAGCCAGCTTCAGTTCAGCCAATAAGGCAAATTTTAGTCGCCGAACCAGAATCAGATTCACAATTTTTCATATGCCCTACCGAGCACATAACAGTAGCACCTTATGAGAAGATTTGTTTCCTAGCAAAAGTAGTTAACAGCCAAGGAAAATTATTAGAGTCAGAGCGTACTCTGATTACAGAGAAAAGTAATTTCAAAAGAGATGTTCTTATTGCCCAAGTCCATAGTCAGAGTCAGAATTCAGCTATCCCTGTTGTTTGTTTAAACAAAGGAAAAAGTCCTATAGAATTAACTTCAAATCAGAAAATATGAACTGTTTCCACAGTAGAAGTAGATTCAGATTTCCCCATCAGTATGATAAATCGTGTTTCCAGTTCCTTAGGATTAAATCCTTCAGTATTAAAAGAAGAATATAAGAAATGTCTGGAGCACTCCCTTCAGGAGTCACCAGCTTTACAGGATCCCAAACTAATGGAATCACTTCTCGATTTCCTGATAAGAAATAGAGATGTGATTGCCCTAAAAGGAGATCCTCTGGGCTGAACTAATTTGGTCCCTTTTGAAATCAAGTTGGAACCCAATTCCAAACCCATTTTCATTCCTCCCTATCGGGTTCCACACTCCCAGTTAGTCACTATTGAGGACCACATCAAAGACATGTTGGAGCAGGATGTCATTCAGCCTTCAGCTAGTCCCTGGTCCGCTCCTATGATTCTAGTCTCCAAAAAGGACGGAACATCTCGCCCTTGTATAGATTTTAGACGCCTGAACAACATTACCATCCCAGACCGTTTCCCGATTCCAAACATGCAGGAAACAATTCTGAACGTAGGGAAAGCGAACTTCTTTTCATCCCTCGATTTAGCATCGGGTTATTGGCAAATGGAGGTCAGTCCCGAATCTCGGGCATTGACTGCTTTCTCCACTAACCGAGGCCATTACGAATTCCAGGTTTTACCTTTCGGAGTCCGAAATGGGCCTGCTAATTTCTCTAGGTTGATGAATATAGTCCTTTCCGACCTATTAGGTATCGAAGCTCTCGTTTATCTTGACGATATTATCGTCTACAGTTCGGACATAAAAACACACTTTCAACGCCTTCAGAATGTGCTATCACACTAGAGAAAAGCACACCTTAAACTGAAGCTTGCAAAGTGCAATTTTTTTACAAGAATCCCTGGTATACCTAGGATTCTTACTCTCGTCCACAGGAATTAAACCTGATCCAGCCAAACTCGAAGCCCTGGAAAGGTACCCTGTAGTAAAAATTGGAAATATGGTTTGCGTTTGCGGATTTGCGTTTGCGGCACCAAAAATGGCAAGCAGTTTGCGGATTTGCGGTTGCGGAACGTAAGGTTTGAGTTTGCGGATTTGCGATTGCGGAAGTGATTTTGAGTTTGTGGTGCCCAGCTCTGCCCTCTACCCAAGACCATCGACGACGCCCGTGCATTTATTGGTTTTGTCGGATTCTATCGGAACTTTATCACCCAATTTTCGAATATTGCTAAACCCATTACTAATTTGTTCCAGAAAAATTCGAAATTTAACTGGGAATCTGATCACCAACATGCCTTTGAAACTTTAATTAATAAACTAACCTGTCATCCCATTTTACAATATCCTGATTACACAAGACCCTTCATCATAGCCACAGATGCTTCCTCCTATGGCCTAGGAGCCGTCCTGTTACAGGACGTAGACGGTGTGGAATTACCCATTGCTTATGCCAGTCAACTTCTCTCTGCACCTCAACGGAATTATTCCACTACGGACCGAGAGGCCCTAGCGGTATATTGGGCTTTGAAAAAATTCCGAAATATCGTCTATGGCTACGATGTAACCATCAAGACTGATCATAAGCCACTCACGTACCTCTTCAAGGACAAGCTACTTGAAGGACGATTGAGTAGATGGGCTCTGTTGATTCAGGATTTTGCAGCGAAAATCGTATACAAACCGGGAAACTGCAAGTTATTCCAGACGGATTGTCGAGACTCAAGCCCGACGCCCAAGTGAATAAAATAGGAATTCTTCCTGTGTTCGACTACGAGTGTCTGCAATACTCCCAACAACAGGACCAACACACCCAGAACCTTCGGGCGCGCCTGGAACAAACGGAACCATCGAAGGTAAAAGAACAGTACAACCTCAAAGATGGGCTCGTACATTTCAGGAACGAAGATGGAAACGACCTCGTGGAGATACCAAAGGATCTCGTCGATATAGCCATTGGACTTTGTCACGACTCACCTTTTTATGGACACATGGGGCCGGATCGCACCATCAAGAGTCTTTTGGAGCGATACCACTTTCCCGAGATGAACAGAAAGGTACAAGAATACATCGCCGAATGTCCGTCGTGTTTAAAGCATAAGGGCAACGTACCATCCACGGCTCCGATGCATAAATATCCAGTATGCCAAAGCCCCTGGCAAAGAACTGGAATGGATATACTGGGACCATTTCCCAAAACATCAAAGGGAAATCAGTACATCATTGTGTTTACGGACCACTTCTCGCGTTACAGTGAAGTAGCCGCCATTCCAGACCAGACCTCGGAAACTGTGGCAAGAGCCCTAGTGGAACGCGTCATCCAAAATCATACCACTCCTTCCATCCTAATCTCGGATAACGCCCTTAGTTTCACTTCCAAACTGTTCGAGTCACTCTGTAAAATGTGTAAAATTAAAAATACACACATTGTGGCATACCATCCGCAGGCAAACGGCTTAGTGGAAAGGCACAATCGAAAGATCTTGGAAGCCCTGCGCCACGTTATCGACGCATCCTCCCGTACATGGGATGATTCCCTTCCCATGGTACAAACAGCCATCAACAATGGCTACAATGTGTCCATCGGGGACACCCCTCATTTCGTTCTCTATCACTACGACAAGCGTCTACCTTTTGATTTGCCCGACCAAACCGACCCGGCAGTTCTAACATCTTCCGAAATGGCAGAAGCAAATCAGCAACTAGCTGAACGATCTTTCAAGATTTTTGACATAATCCGCTATGCCCTCGACCAACGAAACCAACAGATGGAGCAAGAGCAACATAGGCTTCATCCCCGTCAACGGACTATAATCGTCGGTATGCGATGTTATCTGAAGAGCGTGAAACCGCCAGGTGCTCATCGCAAATTATACCCGAAATGGGATGGCCCATATAGGATTATGAAAAACCTCGGAAAAAATCGTTATGAAATTCCCGACCTCCGGGATCATTCCAAACTAAAGGTCATTCACGCTGACAATTTGAAGATAGCTTCCGAACAACACCTTCCCAAAAAACAGCTGCCAGGCGTTCGAGCCGCCTATCCTTCAAAAGGTCCAGATATTAACAAATCGGGCAGGGATCAAAAAACTGAAGTGGTCACCGCGGGAACCGCTACTCATGACGAAGATTGGTACCTCTTAATACCACCATTACTCGAGGCAATCTCTGAACAAGAGGAGGCCCCAGAGCCAAGCGTCCCATCGGACCCAGACCCTGGAGAAACCCCTTCGAGAGGATCACTCAGTGGAACTCTACCATCTCCTCCAACTCCACCATCTCCTCTGTCACCACCCTCGCCGATTGATGATCGACGCACGGACCCTACATACCGCCCGCAAATGCATGTCGACCCCCATTGCCACCAAAACGAGGCCGACCCCTTCGCCCACAAACACAAGTATCCACACAAGTATCCACACAACTACCCCCAGCTCCGTATAACTTAAGGCGTAGAAATGAATAAAATTGTCCACCTTATAATTTTCCAAATTATTTACTCTTGTAGACCTAGCATTAAAATTTCTACCGGAGTTGTTATAGAAAAACTTGCAGAAGGTAAATTTTTGAAAGGGCACGGATACCTTTATATAAATTTGCAACCCCCTGCTAGAATTAAAATCAATCTCCTTCAGATACAAACCGAATTAAAAACGTTTGAAAGTAAAGTCCAGAATTCTTTCCAAGGAAAAGATCAGATTAGTCGCGTTGTGTTAGAAAATACCCTTGAAAATATTCAAACTACAGCACGCGCCCTATCAGAAATATTAGCCTTACCATGGATACAAACTGAAACTAAAAATTCAGAAAACTTTAACCAAAGAAGTAAAAGGGGACTGATAGATATAGGAGGGAAACTGTTCAAAGGTTTATTCGGATTAGCAACCGAAGAAGTTATTAAAAGAATTGAACTTAAATTGAATCTCTTCGCGCGAAATCGACAATATAATGGACACATGTTAGAACAAACTATTAGGTCATTACACGAAAACAATCGCTTCCTTCACTCCCTTTCGGACAGATTCACATACCTTGAATCCATGTTAGCTCAATACAAAGAACACAAAGATATCTAGAATTAATAGAGATAATGAACCTACAAGTAACCCTAATCGATAAATATTTACAACGAATAACTACGATTCATTCCAAGGTTTTGCGGTCAACCCAACTAGCCCATGGAAAAATCACTCTTTCCATCCTAATACCATGGGAAATACTTCAGTCCTTGATTCACACCGCCCAGTCACAATTAAAATTATCACCCACATTCCCACTCAACCACACTAATTACCCTCAACTTCTAGAATATACCTGAACTGTACATGGACCACGCCCCTACACCTACCTCAAAATTATACCATTTTTCGATGACCTCACTTATGACGTATATAAATTTCACCCTTTCCCAACACCCTACCAAAATAACTCTAATGTCTATCGATTGTATTTACCCACCGTACCACCTTACCTTTTCCTCACGAAAGATCTATCACCTTATTCTATGATGTCAGATAGCGACGTTCGGCATTGCCGATTCCCGCAACCAAATAAACAACTCGTCTGCCCTCCACTCAAAC
>JAJOZX010006933.1:17500-25000 GCA_023014485.1 Bathynomus jamesi | reverse complement strand
TAGAATTTTTTAAAGAAATAACCCTTGCACAACCCTTAGCCACATTAGAAGCAGTCTTCCAAGTTAAATGGAAGAAAGAGGAACACGAGGATTTAAACAATTTTATTACACGTACACACAAACTTGTAGGAGAAGCCCTCCGGGCCGCAGAAAATGCATGTGGCATAACTTTTACTTCGAAACAAAGAAATCTAATAGTAGCCACAACCATTTACCAAAACTTACCCGGAGCGCCTAAAAAAAAGTTTCAGGAGTTTTTAAATGTTGACAAACCTGTCAGTGTAGCCATAAACAAAACACGGGAACATCACCCCGATTTAGCAAACCAAACCTACCGAAAGGGTAGAGAAACCCCTGTACAGTATATTCAGCAGCAGCCACAACACCAATACCAACAGCAACAACAACAACAATATAAACCAAGGCAAATACAGGGAACACCCCAGAAACAAGCCCCCCAAACCCAGAATACACGCCCTCCTCCACAGTGTTTTAACTGTGATAGTTTCGGGCATATGATAAGTCAATGTAATTACCCCTCGTATTGCTCCCACTGTCACGAACATGGTCATCGCCGTGGCGATCGCCAAAAGTGTGCTGATAAAGCCCCTGCAGGGTATAGACCCCACTTTCAGAAACCAAACCAACCACGTCCCCAAAACGTATCCCAAAAGTCAACCAATCCCCAGAAACCAGTCCATTCCCAGCCTCAGTCGAACTACCAACCCAATAAATCACGACCACAGGGTCACCCACACTCTTACCCCATGTATAAACCCCAATACAACCAGCAAGGTCAACTAGTTCGGTACGTAGAAGTACCCGGGGAGGAATCATTTTCCCCAGAGAACAGTTTTCAAGAACACCCTTCAGCGTATGATATCCCCGTAGAATATGATCCAGGTCCTCCCATAGAAGACCATGTGATCCCTTTTTTAGACCCTACATTGGAGGCAGCAGTTCAACCTCCTCCCTCCTAAATTACAGTAGTAAGCCCAGATACGCACACAAACTCCCCATCAGGATAATAGGTGCGGACTCTTAGATTTAATAATAAATTGTAGTACGGATAACCAAGATTTAACTGCTCTCCTAGATACAGGAGCACACGCAACGTTAATTAAGAAACAATGCGTAGATGAATTACTAGAGAGTACCAATTATAATATGAACTTAAGGCACCATCCTGCCAACTTAGAGGAGTTACGGGCACACCCATACCCACATATGGAGAAATTGAGTTATATTTAGAAATTGGAAACGCGGTATACCCCGCGAAATGTTGTATAGTGGACACAGTCGCCACCTTTCAGACAGACATCCTACTAGGGATGGATTTTTTTAACCGGAATCAATGGGAGATTTACCCAGCCGGAAAGTTAGTAAAGTGTCGAAATAGGACACACCATCTCCGCGAGGATGACAGACAACTTAATGCTAATAGACTTAGCTCAGTTCAGATTTCCGAAAGAAATAGGAAACCCCCTCTACTTGATAGCAGATCAAGTCGGCCGGTTGCATCCAGAGGGACAACCGCTCCAGAAATCAGACCCCAGGGTAATCAGTTCCAGTTGTTGAATCCAGTTGGATCAACCCAGGCAGTTTCCAGACAGTCAGTTTCCAGTCAGTCAGTTTCCAGTCAGTCAGTTTCCAGTCAGTCAGTTTCCAGTCAGCCAGTTTCCAGTCAGCCAGCTTCCAGTCAGCCAGTTTCCAGTCAGTCAGTTTCCAGTCAGCCAGCTTCAGTTCAGCCAATAAGGCAAATTTTAGTCGCCGAACCAGAATCAGATTCACAATTTTTCATATGCCCTACCGAGCATATAACAGTAGCACCTTATGAGAAGATTTGTTTCCTAGCAAAAGTAGTTAACAGTCAAGGAAAATTATTAGAGTCAGAGCGTACTCTGATTACAGAGAAAAGTAATTTCAAAAGAGATGTTCTTATTGCCCAAGTCCTTAGTCAGAGTCAGAATTCAGCTATCCCTGTTGTTTGTTTAAACAAAGGAGAAAGATCTATAGAATTAACTTCAAATCAGAAAATAGGAACTGTTTCCACAGTAGAAATAGATTCAGATTTCCCCATCAGTACGATAAATCGTGTTTCCAGTTCCTTAGAATTAAAGCCTTCAATATTAAAAGAAGAATATAAGAAATGTCTGAAGCACTCCCTTCAGGAGTCACCAGCTTTACAGGATCCCAAACTAATGGAATCACTTCTCGATTTCCTGATAAGAAATAAAGATGTGATTGCCCTAACCGGAGATCCTCTGGGCCGAACTAATTTGGTCCCTTTTGAAATCAAGTTGGAACCCAATTCCAAACCCATTTTCATTCCTCCCTATCGGGTTCCACATTCTCAGTTAGTCACTATTGAGGACACATCAAGGACATGTTGGAGCAGGATGTCATTCAGCCTTCAGCTAGTCCCTGGTCCGCTCCTATGATTCTCGTCTCCAAAAAGGACGGAACATCTCGCCCTTGTATAGATTTTAGACGCCTGAATAACATTACCATCCCAGACCGTTTCCCGATTCCAAACATGCAGGAAACAATTCTGAACGTAGGGAAAGCGAATTTTTTTTCATCCCTCGATTTAGCATCAGGTTATTGGCAAATGGAGGTCAGTCCCGAATCTCGGGCAGTGACTGCTTTCTCCACTAACCGAGGCCATTACGAATTCCAGGTTTTACCTTTCGGAGTCCGAAATGGGCCTGCTAATTTCTCTAGGTTGATGAATATAGTCCTTTCCGACCTATTAGGTGTCGAAGCTCTCGTGTATCTTGACGATATTATCGTCTATAGTTCGGACATAAAAACACACTTTCAACGCCTTCATAATGTGCTATCACACTTGAGAAAAGCACACCTTAAACTGAAGCTTGCAAAGTGCAATTTTTTACAAGAATCCCTGGTATACCTAGGATTCCTACTCTCGTCCACAGGAATTAAACCTGATCCAGCCAAACTCGAAGCCCTGGAAAGGTACCCTGTACCCAAGACCATCGACGACGCCCGTGCATTTATTGGTTTTGTCGGATTCTATCGGAACTTTATCCCCAATTTTCGAATATTGCTAAACCCATTACTAATTTGTTCCAGAAAAATTCGAAATTTAACTGGGAATCCGATCACCAACATGCCTTTGAAACTTTAATTAATAAACTAACCTGTCATCCCATTTTACAATATCCTGATTACACAAGACCCTTCATCATAGCCACAGATGCTTCCTCCTATGGACTAGGAGCCGTCCTGTTACAGGACGTAGACGGTGTGGAATTACCCATTGCTTATGCCAGTCAACTTCTCTCTGCACCTCAACGGAATTATTCCACTACGGACCGAGAGGCCCTAGCGGTATATTGGGCTTTGAAAAAATTCCGAAATATCGTCTATGGCTACGATGTAACCATCAAGACTGATCATAAGCCACTCACGTACCTCTTCAAGGACAAGCTACTTGAAGGACGATTGAGTAGATGGGCTCTGTTGATTCAGGATTTTGCAGCGAAAATCGTATACAAACCGGGAAAACTGCAAGTTATTCCAGACGGATTGTCGAGACTCAAGCCCGACGCCCGAGTGAATAAAATAGGACTTCTTCCTGTGTTCGACTACGAGTGTCTGCAATACTCCCAACAACAGGACCAACACACCCAGAACCTTCGGGCGCGCCTGGAACAAAAGGAACCATCGAAGGTAAAAGAACAGTACAACCTCAAAGATGGGCTCGTACATTTCAGGAACGAAGATGGAAACGACCTCGTGGAGATACCAAAGGATCTCGTTGATATAGCCATTGGACTTTGTCACGACTCACCTTTTTATGGACACATGGGGCCGGATCGCACCATCAAAAGTCTTTTGGAGCGATACCATTTTCCCGAGATGAACAGAACGGTACATGAATACATCGCCGAATGTCCATCGTGTTTAAAGCATAAGGGCAACGTACCATCCACCGCTCCAATGCATAAATATCCAGTATGCCAGAGGCCCTGGCAAAGAACTGGAATGGATATACTGGGACCATTTCCCAAAACATCAAAGGGAAATCAGTACATCATTGTGTTTACGGACCACTTCTCGCGTTACAGCGAAGTAGCCGCCATTCCAGATCAGACCTCGGAAACTGTGGCAAGAGCCCTAGTGGAACGCGTCATCCAAAACCATACCACTCCTTCCATCCTAATCTCGGATAACGCCCGTAGTTTCACTTCCAAACTGTTCGAGTCACTTTGTAACATGTGTAGAATTAAAAATACACACATTGTGGCATACCACCCGCAGGCAAACGGCTTAGTGGAAAGACACAATCGAAAGATCTTGGAAGCCCTGCGCCACGTTGTCGATGCATCCTCCCGTACATGGGATGATTCCCTTCCCATGGTACAAACAGCCATCAACAATGGCTATAATGTGTCCATCGGGGACACCCCTCATTTCGTTTATATCACTACGACAAGCGTCTACCTTTTGATTGCCGACCAAACCGACCCGGCAAGTCCTAACATCTTCCGAAATGGCAGAAGCAAATCAGCAACTAGCTGAACGATCTTTCAAGATTTTTGACATAATCCGCTATGCCCTCGACCAACGAAACCAACAGATGGAGCAAGAAGAACAACATAGGCGTCATCCCCGTCAACGGACTATAATCGTTGGTATGCGAGTTATCTGAAGAGCGTGAAACCGCCAGGGGCTCATCGCAAATTATACCCGAAATGGGATGGCCCATATAGGATTATGAAAGACCTCGGAAAAAATCGTTATGAAATCCTCGACCTCCGGGATCATTCCAAACTAAAGATCATTCACGCTGACAATTTGAAGATAGCTTCCGAGCAACACCTTCCCAAAAAACAGCTGCCAGGCGTTCGAGCCGCCTTTCCTTCAAAAGGTCAAGATATTAACAAATCGGGCAGGGATAAAAAAACTGAAGTAGTCATCGCGGGAACCGCTACCCATGACGAAGATTGGTACCTAGTAATACCACCATTACTCGAGGCAATCTCTGAACAAGAGGAGGCCCCAGAGCCAAGCGTCCCATCGGACCCAGACCCTGGAGAAACCCCTTCGAGAGAATCACTCAAGGGAACTCCACCATCTCTCCAACTCCACCATCTCCTCTGTCACCACCCTCGCCGATTGATGATCGACGCACGGACCCGACATACCGCCCGCAAATGCATCACCCACGTGAACTAGAACCTTCACATAAGAAACGAACCCGCTCAGAATCCGAGCTCAACGGTCGACCCCCATTGCCACCAAAACGAGGCCGACCCCTTCGCCCACCAACACAAGTATCCACACAAGTATCCACACAACTACCCCAGCTCCGTATAACTTAAGGCGTAGAAATGAATAAAATTGTCCCCCTTATAATTTTCCAAATTATTTACTCTTGTAGACTAGCATTAAATTTCTACCGGAGTTGTTATAGAAAAACTTGCAGAAGGTAAATTTTTGAAAGGGCACGCAGACCTTTATATAAATTTGCAACCCCCTGCTAGAATTAAAATCAATCTCCTTCAGATACAAACCCAATTAGAAACGTTTGAAAGTAAAGTCCAAATTCTTTCCAAGGAAAAGATCAGATAGTCGCGTTCTGTTAGAAAATACCCTCGAAAATATTCAAACTACAGCACGCGCCCTATCAGAAATATTAGCCTTACCATGGATACAAACTGAAACCAAAAATTCCGAAAACTTTAACCAAAGAAGTAAAAGGGGACTGATAGATATAGGAGGGAAACTGTTCAAAGGTTTATTCGGATTAGCAACCGAAGAAGATATTAAAAGAGTTGAACTTAAATTGAATCTCTTCGCTCGGAATCGACAATATAATGGACACATGTTAGAACAAACTATTAGGTCATTACACGAAAACAATCGCTTCCTTCACTCCTTTCGGACAGATTCACATACCTTGAATCCATGTTAGCTCAATACAAAGAACACAAACGATATCTAGAATTAATAGAAATAATGAACATACAAGTAACCCTAATCGATAAATACTTACAACGAATAACTACGATTCATTCCAAGGTTTTGCGTGCAACCCAGCTAGCCCATGGAAAAATCACTCTTTCCACCCTAATACCATGGGAAATACTCCAGTCCTTGATTCACACCGCCCAGTCACAATTAAAATTATCACCCATATTCCCACTCAACCACACTAATTACCCTCAATTTCTAGAATACACCTGGACTGTACATGGACCACGCCCCTACACATACCTCATAATTATACCATTTTTCGATTTCCTCACTTATGACGTATATAGATCATTTCACCCTTTCCCAACACCCTACCAAAATAACTCTAATGTCTATCGATTGTATTTACCCACCGTACCACCTTACCTTTTCCTCACCAAAGATCTATCAGCTTATTCTATGATGTCAGATAGCGACGTCCGGCATTGCCGATTCCCGCAACCAAATAAACAACTCATCTGCCCTCCACTCAAACCAGTTATTCTTCCCACTACTAGGTCTTGCTTTGTCGATTAATTCGTGACCGGCATGCCCCCGTATGTTCATTTAAAAAATTTCATTCCCCTAAAACCATCCAACTACGAATTGGACCAGACATCTGGGTTTCCTTCGCGAACAGGACTGCCGCTACCCTCGAGTGTCCATCAAATTATTCCCTCATTACAATCCCTATGATTATTCGGCTACCAATTGGTTGCTCCTTGCGTTCAAAAGCCCTCCAAATATACAACCCGTATAAGGTTACCCTTAATAACTCATACCCATTTCCGTCGCAAATTAAATTTAAACCCGTCATAGAGATCTTAAATCTCTCCATAAAACCTGTAACCATCCTACCCGAACTGCATGCCCCTGAATGGAATGATCAATTGAGCCGGTTTAAAATTTCGGATGATAACCAAAACAACCTCTTACAAATACTACAACCGGTAACCATTTTCTCAACATCTGCCGTTAGTATCATTATTTGTGTGCTATTATCCTCGGTGTATTTGTGATGAAAAGATCATTCTGGGAACAAAGAAAACCCAGTGACACGGAACATGAAACTATTTATGCACGACCAAGAGTGCGTACCCAGACCACGTGAACTAGACTTAAACCACCTGACTTATGTTGTATATATAAATCTGTATTATAAAACCAATAGTTATCATCTAGTTAGCCTTAGTTAGGATGTTACGTTATTATATTAATATCATTCTAGAGGAAGAGCCCTGTAAAAATGAACCATAAATAATTCCCATATTCCTATATTATCTTATCCTTCATGTAATTCTTGTATTCATTTATATAGTCTCTGTATCCATTGTAGAAAAAAGTATCCATTTTAAAAATTCATGTGTTATATGGTTCATGTATAATCTTATATATTTAACTTTATATAATGCCTATACTCATATGTATGTACGTGTGTGTATTCATTTTTACATAAGGACCAAAATCGCCCAACGCGAGTTTGGATAAAATATTTGATTCACTTTCTACTTTGCT
>JAJOZX010006933.1:0-12500 GCA_023014485.1 Bathynomus jamesi | reverse complement strand
GCTGTATTATTTTTGCACAATATTCAAACGTAAAGTAAATTTTTAGCTGTGGTAAGGCTTGAACGAGTAAAGAAAATATTTGAAGACGAAACCATATTTTTATCTTAAATCGCGACTTTTCAAATCTGATGTTATCATGATCTGCCAACAGGTCACCAATTATTTGGCAAAGTAGAAAGCAAATCAAAAATTTTATCCAAACTCGCGTTGGGCGATTTTGGTCCTTATGTAAAAATGAATACACACACATACATACATATGAGTATAGGCATTATATAAAGTTAAATATATAAGAATATACAGGATTATATAAATACATGAACCATATAAAACATGAATTTTTAAAATGGATACTTTTTCTTAAAATGGATACAAGAACTATATAAATGAATACATGAATTACATGAAGAATAAGATAGTATAGGAATATGGGAGTTATTTATGGTTCATTTTTACAGGGCTCTCCCTTCTAGAATGATATTAATAAATAATGTAACATCCTAACTAATGCTAATTAGATGATAACTATTGGTTTTATAATACAGATTTATCTATACAACATAAGTCGGGTGGTTAAGTCTAGTTCACGTGGTCTGGGTACGCACTCTTGGTCGTGCATAAATAGTTTCATGTTCCGTGTCACTTGGTTTTCTTTGTTCCCAGAATGATCTTTTCACCACAAATATACCGAGGATAATAGCACATACAATAATGATACTAACGGCAGATGTTGAGAAAATTGTTACCGGTTGTAGTATTTGTAAGAGGTTGTTTTGGTTATCATCCGAAATTTTAAACCGGCTGAATTGATCATTCCATTCAGGGGCATGTAGTTCGGGTAGGATGGTTACAGGTTTTATTGAGAGATTTAAGATCTCTATGACGGGTTTAAATTTAATTTGCGACGGGAATGGGTATGAGTTATTAAGGGTAACCTACGGGTTGTATATTTGGAGGGCTTTTGAACGCAAGGAGCAACCAATTGGTAGCCGAATAACCATAGGGATTGTAATGAGGGAATAATTCGATGGACACTCGAGAGTCGCCGCAGTCTTGTTCGCGAAGGAAACCCAGATGTCTGGTCCAATTCATAGTTGGATGGTTTTAGGGGAATTAAATTTTTTAAATGAACATAACTGGTTTGAGTGGAGGGCAGACGAGTTGTTTATTTGGTTGCGGGAATCGGCAATGCCGGACGTGGCTATGTGGCATCATAGAATAAGCTGATAGATCTTTGGTGAGGAAAAGGTAAGGTGGTACGGTGGGTAAATACAATCGATAGACATTAGAGTTATTTGGTAGGGCGTTGGGAAAGGGTGAAATTTATATACGTCATAAGTGAGGACATCGAAAAATGGTATAATTATGAGGTATGTGTAGGGGCGTGGTCCATGTACAGTCCAGTAGCCCTGTTCAAATATCAACTTTTTCTTATTTTCATAGGTTTCTGTACTTTTTCCCATGCTTTTTGTCCTGAAAAGGCCGAAAATCACAACCATTTTGACCTAGTTTGTTGGGAAGCATTGCCGCACGGAGCTTTAAGTTTTCTGCCTTGAAATCGGCCAAAAGCACCAGTTCCGGGGTCCCTTGAATCATGTTTTGCACTATAACTTTTCATCTAAACAAGATAGAGCAACAAAATAGGCACCAAATTAAAGTGTTTTTAATCCTCTTTCTAACTTATACAATTATGATAGTCTTGGAACAAGAAATGGCACATTGGTACATACAAAGATTTCAGAAATATCACAAAATTCGTTTTCTCACACTCAAGGCAGACAAGGCGCCTTATTCATGACACAAATTTGAGATTAACATTTTGTCACAAGTCTAATCGATCAAGAAGTGAAAGCATTACATGATGATTAATTTCATAATGACATTTACACAGTCAGTTGTTGAGAGTTTGTTTCTTGAAGCTGTCAAAGCGGCGTCTGTTGAACTCCACAGCTTGAAGGAGATAGTCCCTTTGCTTGGCATCTGTTGTTATGACATTTGCAAAGTCGCTCATCATCTTGACACCACGTTCAGCAATGTCATTCACCGCTTTCAGATTCTTAACATAGTCCAACGCTTTTCTGTAGTCCTCATTCTGTGGCCAAGACGTGACAGGTTCCAGAAGCCACTCGGATCCAATGTTCAGTGTGTCCAGCAGGAAATGTGATTCTGGGCCAATGAGATCAACCAGGGTGGTCTTAGCTGTGACTCTCTGGAATAGAGGCTTTCCTGTTCTGAAGCTGTCTGGCTTCTCAGTGGCATGTAACTGGGCAGCAATGTCGTGCTTCAATGTGTCACTCAATCTACTGCTGAACAGGGCAAATGGCACGACTTCCTGCGTCAGGTACCATTTGTGGTTTTCCATCTTATTAAGTACTGCATCAGCAAGCTCTGGGTCAGTTTTCTTGTACTTCAACATGTCCTGGATTAGACTTAGATCATTCACGGGAGCATCTGCAGCAGATATTGACATCATCCATACAGGAGTGTAGAACAGCGCAAGGAAGGTGTTGAGTCTTTCCAGCTTTGATACAGTGTCTTCGTCGTACTCAAGTTGATCTGCAAACATCAGCATTTTCATGGAGTACAGGTTTCTGGCCATCCATCTGGCCTGATGAATGGCGCCTGGTCGACTCCAGTGAATACCTCGAGGAGGCGTTCCTCCAAGAACAATGACTGTCAGTTCAGCCATTTCCCTGTAGTCGGCTCTTGGAAGCCTTTCTGCTGTTAGAATGTCTTGGAGTATTTCTTCACTGTTCTTCTTCTTTTCCTTCAGCCATTTGCTGTTGATAGCCAGCATCTTTGGGTTTTCCTTGGACAAGTCCGTCCAAACATCCTTCAGATGCTCAAACCAGGGATTATCTGGCCCCTTCACCTTCCCAAACAGCTTCTCCCAAACTGCTCCTACTAGGATTTCCAGGATGTGATGTCGACAGGCCAGATAAAACACCTTTTTGTTCAGCATTTTCTCTAGCAGTTTGGCAGCTCCTCTGTGAACTCCACTGTTACTGGATGTAGTGTCAAAACAAGGGCAGTAACATTATCCGTAAGTTCCCATGTCTCCAGTAAATCCATTGAAGCCTCAGCCTGAGCTGTGCCAGAAGAATTGTCGATGACAGGTACTCCCAATAACTTTCCTTCAGTGTATGAAGGTGGACCAGACACTAGCACAGCTAAAGTCTCTGAGGTACTTCCAGGTTCACTGCCCAAGACATCTTTGAGCAACTTTCCATCCCAGTGTAAGGCAGCGTACTGTGGGGGGTTTTCACAAAACTTGGACATGTGACTCTGGCTGATATTATACCTGGACAGCATTCTGTTGCGACGTGTTGTTGAGGTTGAGATGACGAAGTTATCCAGATCAGCCCCTCCAGCTTTCAAGGTGGCAGAAACCATGGCAGTAACTTGATTGTCTGATAAACCAAGACGATCAGCTGTATTGCAGATGACATCACATTCCATGACCTTCCTTGGAAACGTCAAAGTCACACTAGTCACAGTGTCTTGATGGTGAGAACATCCAGGACGAGGCTGATGGTAATCCATGTCCTCTGTGTTAGCGTCGTTGTCAGTTGAGTCACCCCAGGTAATGTCATCCACATGAACAACTGCCTCTTGTTCTGCTGCAGCTGTAAAATAGTACAACATGTTAAGACAGTAATTGTTAAGTACATGCTAAATATCGCAATGGAGTAAAACTTAAAACTTTTTGTAACGTTCAAAGTAATTAGTTTTACCTTGTTCTTGTCTATGCTGCAGTCTTTCATTCCTCGCTGCTTGCTGCAGGGATCTTGTCTCAAAAATCTTGTCATGACCAGACATATGACCTTTCCTCTCAGTCTTTTGGTCTTCGTAGAACCTGATATCCTCATCTTTCTTCTCTCTGGATAACAGTCTGTTGTTCTGTATTTCCTGGATGCATCTGGAGCTCCTATATCGAACAGGCTGTCTAATTCCAGCACAAATGCTCCTCTTTTTCCTCCAGGGTTACTTGCTCTTCCTTTGCTTTTCACCAGAGCACGATGTTTCTCATGTAGTTTCATGAAGAGCTTCATTGCGCTGTACTTGGTCATTGTCTTGATCCTAGCCATCTGCCAGAATGGGATGATAGATTCAACTGTTTCATATGCAAGGTCTTGAACCATGGGCCTCCCTGCATTTTCCGGTAAATTCTGAAGATTAAGGAAATACTGGAACGCCTGTCTGTTGGTGGGAAGCTGGGAACCACTGATAAAAGCTGAAGGGTATCCAACCAGGAAAGTTTCAGTGAGAGATCTGGTAGATGGCCCAGTTGACACCTGCCTGTGGACAGTACGTGGAGGTTCTGAGATACTGTGCGCCCACGGAGCTCCCTCAGCTCCTTGCTTAATGCCATTGTGAAGTTGTAACTTGTAGATGGTTTTCTAGATTCTGATTGAGTTTCTGTTGTTTCCTGAAAAATGATAGATAATTATTATTATTATTATTATTATTATTAATTATTATTTATTTATTATTATTATTATTTATTAATTTTATGCTCTTTCATTTGATATCTAATTTGTTGCTCTATCTTGTTTAGATCAAAAGTTAAAGTGCAAAACATAATTCAAGGGACCCCGGAATTGGCGCTTTGGCCGATTTCAAGGCAGAAAAATTAAAGCTCCATGCGGCAATGCTTCCCAACATCCTAGGTCAAAATAGTTGTGATTTTCGGCTTTTTCAGGTCAAAAAGCATGGGAAAATGTACAGAAACCTATGAAAATAAGAAAAAGTTGATTTTTGAACAGGCCTAACAGTCCAGGTGTATTCTAGAAATTGAGGGTAATTAGTGGTTGAGTGGGAATATGGGTGATAATTTTAATTGTGACTGGGCGGTGTGAATCAAGGACTGAAGTATTTCCCATGGTATTAGGGTGGAAAGAGTGATTTTTCCATGGGCTAGCTGGGTTGCACGCAAAACCTTGGAATGAATCGTAGTTATTCGTTGTAAATATTTATCGATTAGGGTTACTTGTAGGTTCATTATCTCTATTAATTCTAGATATCTTTTGTGTTCTTTGTATTGAGCTAACATGGATTCAAGGTATGTGAATCTGTCCGAAAGGGAGTGAAGGAAGCGATTGTTTTCGTGTAATGACCTAATAGTTTGTTCTAACATGTGTCCATTATATTGTCGATTTCGCGCGAAGAGATTCAATTTAAGTTCAATTCTTTTAATATCTTCTTCGGTTGCTAATCCGAATAAACCTTTGAACAGTTTCCCTCCTATATCTATCAGTCCCCTTTTACTTCTTTGGTTAAAGTTTTCTGAATTTTTAGTTTCAGTTTGTATCCATGGTAAGGCTAATATTTCTGATAGGGCGCGTGCTGTAGTTTGAATATTTTCGAGGGTATTTTCTAACAGAACGCGACTAATCTGATCTTTTCCTTGGAAAGAATTCTGGACTTTACTTTCAAACGTTTTTAATTGGGCTTGTATCTGAAGGAGATTGATTTTAATTCTAGCAGGGGGTTGCAAATTTATATAAAGGTCTGCGTGCCCTTTCAAAAATTTACCTTCTGCAAGTTTTTCTATAACAACTCCGGTAGAAATTTTAATGCTAGGTCTACAAGAGTAAATAATTTGGAAAATTATAAGGTGGACAATTTTATTCATTTCTACGCCTTAAGTTATACGGAGCTGGGGTAGTTGTGTGGATACTTGTGTGGATACTTGTGTTTGTGGGCGAAGGGGTCGGCCTCGTTTTGGTGGCAATGGGGGTCGACCGTTGAGCTCGGATTCTGAGCGGGTTCGTTTCTTGTGAAGGTTCTAGTTCACGTGGGTGATGCATTTGCTGGCGGTATGTAGGGTCCGTGCGTCGATCATCAATCGGCGAGGGTGGTGACAGAGGAGATGGTGGAGTTGGGGGAGATGGTGGAGTTCCACTGAGTGATCCTCTCGAAGGGGTTTCTCCAGGGTCTGGGTCCGATGGGACGCTTGGCTCTGGGGCCTCCTCTTGTTCAGAGATTGCCTCGAGTAATGGTGGTATTACGAGGTACCAATCTTCGTCATGAGTAGCGGTTCCCGCGGTGACCACTTCAGTTTTTTGATCCCTGCCCGATTTGTTAATATCTGGACCTTTTGAAGGATAGGCGGCTCGAACGCCTGGCAGCTGTTTTTTGGGAAGGTGTTGTTCGGAAGCTATCTTCAAATTGTCAGCGTGAATGATCTTTAGTTTGGAATGATCCCGGAGGTCGAGGATTTCATAACGATTTTTTCCGAGTTTTTCATAATCCTATATGGGCCATCCCATTTTGGGTATAATTTGCGATGAGCACCTGGCGGTTTCACGCTCTTCAGATAACATCGCATACCGACGATTATAGTCCGTTGACGGGATGAAGCCTATGTTGCTCTTGCTCCATCTGTTGGTTTCGTTGGTCGAGGGCATAGCGGATTATGTCAAAAATCTTGAAAGATCGTTCAGCTAGTTGCTGATTTGCTTCTGCCATTTCGGAAGATGTTAGAACTGCCGGGTCGGTTTGGTCGGGCAAATCAAAAGGTAGACGCTTGTCGTAGTGATAGAGAACGAAATGAGGGGTGTCCCCGATGGACACATTGTAGCCATTGTTGATGGCTGTTTGTACCATGGGCAGGGAATCATCCCATGTACGGGAGGATGCGTCGATAACGTGGCGCAGGGCTTCCAAGATCTTTCGATTGTGCCTTTCCACTAAGCCGTTTGCCTGCGGATGGTATGCCACAATGTGTGTATTTTTAATTTTACACATGTTACAGAGTGACTCGAACAGTTTGTAAGTGAAACTAAGGGCGTTATCCGAGATTAGGATGGAAGGAGTGGTATGATTTTGGATGACGCGTTCCACTAGGGCTCTTGCCACAGTTTCCGAGGTCTGGTCTGGATTGGCGGCTACTTCACTGTAACGCGAGAAGTGGTCCGTAAACACAATGATGTACTGATTTCCCTTTGATGTTTTGGGAAATGGTCCCAGTATATCCATTCCAGTTCTTTGCCAGGGGCTTTGGCATACTGGATATTTATGCATCGGAGCCGTGGATGGTACGTTGCCCTTATGCTTTAAACACGACGGACATTCGGCGATGTATTCTTGTACCTTTCTGTTCATCTCGGGAAAGTGGTATCGCTCCAAAGATGAGTCGTGACAAAGTCCAATGGCTATATCGACGAGATCCTTTGGTATCTCCACGAGGTCGTTTCCATCTTCGTTCCTGAAATGTACGAGCCCATCTTTGAGGTTGTACTGTTCTTTTACCTTCGATGGTTCCTTTTGTTCCAGGCGCGCCCGAAGGTTTGGGTGTGTTGGTCCTGTTGTTGGGAGTATTGCAGACACTCGTAGTCGAACACAGGAAGAAGTCCTATTTTATTCACTCGGGCGTCGGGCTTGAGTCTCGACAATCCGTCTGGAATAACTTGCAGTTTTCCCGGTTTGTATACGATTTTCGCTGCAAAATCCTGAATCAACAGAGCCCATCTACTCAATCGTCCTTCAAGTAGCTTGTCCTTGAAGAGGTACGTGAGTGGCTTATGATCAGTCTTGATGGTTACATCGTAGCCATAGACGATATTTCGGAATTTTTTCAAAGCCCAATATACCGCTAGGGCCTCTCGGTCCGTAGTGGAATAATTCCGTTGAGGTGCAGAGAGAAGTTGACTGGCATAAGCAATGGGTAATTCCACACCGTCTACGTCCTGTAACAGGACGGCTCCTAGTCCATAGGAGGAAGCATCTGTGGCTATGATGAAGGGTCTTGTGTAATCAGGATATTGTAAAATGGGATGACAGGTTAGTTTATTAATTAAAGTTTCAAAGGCATGTTGGTGATCGGATTCCCAGTTAAATTTCGAATTTTTCTGGAACAAATTAGTAATGGGTTTAGCAATATTCGAAAATTGGGGGATAAAGTTCCGATAGAATCCGACAAAACCAATAAATGCACGGGCGTCGTCGATGGTCTTGGGTACAGGGTACCTTTCCAGGGCTTCGAGTTTGGCTGGATCAGGTTTAATTCCTGTGGACGAGAGTAGGAATCCTAGGTATACCAGGGATTCTTGTAAAAAATTGCACTTTGCAAGCTTCAGTTTAAGGTGTGCTTTTCTCAAGTGTGATAGCACATTATGAAGGCGTTGAAAGTGTGTTTTTATGTCCGAACTATAGACGATAATATCGTCAAGATACACGAGAGCTTCGACACCTAATAGGTCGGAAAGGACTATATTCATCAACCTAGAGAAATTAGCAGGCCCATTTCGGACTCCGAAAGGTAAAACCTGGAATTCGTAATGGCCTCGGTTAGTGGAGAAAGCAGTCAATGCCCGAGATTCGGGACTGACCTCCATTTGCCAATAACCTGATGCTAAATCGAGGGATGAAAAAAAGTTCGCTTTCCCTACGTTCAGAATTGTTTCCTGCATGTTTGGAATCGGGAAACGGTCTGGGATGGTAATGTTATTCAGGCGTCTAAAATCTATACAAGGGCGAGATGTTCCGTCCTTTTTGGAGACGAGAATCATAGGAGCGGACCAGGGACTAGCTGAAGGCTGAATGACATCCTGCTCCAACATGTCCTTGATGTGTTCCTCAATAGTGACTAACTGAGAATGTGGAACCCGATAGGGAGGAATGAAAATGGGTTTGGAATTGGGTTCCAACTTGATTTCAAAAGGGACCAAATTAGTTCGGCCCAGAGGATCTCCGGTTAGGGCAATCACATCTTTATTTCTTATCAGGAAATCGAGAAGTGATTCCATTAGTTTGGGATCCTGTAAAGCTGGTGACTCCTGAAGGGAGTGCTTCAGACATTTCTTATATTCTTCTTTTAATATTGAAGGCTTTAATTCTAAGGAACTGGAAACACGATTTATCGTACTGATGGGGAAATCTGAATCTATTTCTACTGTGGAAACAGTTCCTATTTTCTGATTTGAAGTTAATTCTATAGGACTTTCTCCTTTGTTTAAACAAACAACAGGGATAGCTGAATTCTGACTCTGACTAAGGACTTGGGCAATAAGAACATCTCTTTTGAAATTACTTTTCTCTGTAATCAGAGTACGCTCTGACTCTAATAATTTTCCTTGACTGTTAACTACTTTTGCTAGGAAACAAATCTTCTCATAAGGTGCTACTGTTATATGCTCGGTAGGGCATATGAAAAATTGTGAATCTGATTCTGGTTCGGCGACTAAAATTTGCCTTATTGGCTGAACTGAAGCTGGCTGACTGGAAAGACTGACTGGAAACTGACTGACTGGAAACTGGCTGACTGGAAACTGACTGACTGGAAACTGCTGACTGGAAACTGGCTGACTGGAAACTGACTGACTGGAAACTGACTGACTGGAAACTGACTGACTGGAAACTGACTGACTGGAAACTGACTGACTGGAAACTGACTGACTGGAAACTGACTGACTGGAAACTGACTGACTGGAAACTGACTGACTGGAAACTGACTGATGGAAACTGACTTGGAAACTGCTGGTTGATCCAACTGGATTCAACAACTGGAACTGATTACCCTGGGGTCTGATTTCTGGAGCGGTTGTCCCTCTGGATGCAACCGGCCGACTTGATCTGCTATCAAGTAGAGGGGGTTTCCTATTTCTTTCGGAAATCTGAACTGAGCTAAGTCTATTAGCATTAAGTTGTCTGTCATCCTCGCGGAGATGGTGTGTCCTATTTCGACACTTTACTAACTTTCCGGCTGGGTAAATCTCCCATTGATTCCGGTTAAAAAAATCCATCCCTAGTAGGATGTCTGTCTGAAAGGTGGCGACTGTGTCCACTATACAACATTTCGCGGGGTATACCGCGTTTCCAATTTCTAAATATAACTCAATTTCTCCGTATGTGGGTATGGGTGTGCCCGTAACTCCTCTAAGTTGGCAGGATGGTGCCTTAAGTTCATATTTATAATTTGTACTCTCTAGTAATTCATCTACGCATTGTTTCTTAATTAACGTCGCGTGTGCTCCTGTATCTAGGAGAGCAGTTAAATCTTGGTTATCCGTACTACAATTTATTATTAAATCTAAGAGGTCCGCACCTATTATCCTGATGGGGAGTTTGTGTGCGTATCTGGGCTTACTACTGTAATTTAGGAGGGAGGAGGTTGAACTGCTGCCTCCAATGTAGGGTCTAAAAAAGGGCTCACATGGTCTTCTATGGGAGGACCTGGATCATATTCTACGGGATATCATACGCTGAGGGTGTTCTTGAAAACTGTTCTCTGGGGAAAATGATTCCTCCCCGGGTACTTCTACGTACCGAACTAGTTGACCTTGCTGGTTGTATTGGGGTTTATACATGGGGTAAGAGTGTGGGTGACCCTGTGGTCGTGATTATTGGGTTGGTAGTTCGACTGAGGCTGGGAATGGACTGGTTTCTGGGGATTGGTTGACTTTTGGGATACGTTTTGGGGACGTGGTTGGTTTGGTTTCTGAAAGTGGGGTCTATACCCTGCAGGGGCTTTATCAGCACACTTTTGGCGATCGCCACGGCGATGACCATGTTCGTGACAGTGGGAGCAATACGAGGGGTAATTACATTGACTTATCATATGCCCGAAACTATCACAGTTAAAACACTGTGGAGGAGGGCGTGTATTCTGGGTTTGGGGGGCTTGTTTCTGGGGTGTTCCCTGTATTTGCCTTGGTTTATATTGTTGTTGTTGTTGTTGGTGTTGTGGCTGCTGCTGAATAATGTACAGGGGTTTCTCTACCCTTTCGGTAGTTTGGTTTGCTAAATCGGGGTGATGTTCCCGTGTTTTGTTTATGGCTACACTGACAGGTTTGTCAACATTTAAAAACTCCTGAAACTTTTTTTTAGGCGCTCCGGGTAGTTTTGGTAAATGGTTGTGGCTACTATTAGATTTCTTTGTTTCGAAGTAAAAGTTATGCCACATGCATTTTCTGCGGCCCGGAGGGCTTCTCCTACAAGTTTGTGTGTACGTGTAATAAAATTGTTTAAATCCTCGTGTTCCTCTTTCTTCCATTTAGCTTGGAAGACTGCTTCTAATGTGGCTAAGGGTTGTGCAAGGGTTATTTCTTTAAAAAATTCTAATAGGTTTTGTTTAAAATCGTCCCATGTTATAGCTTCGCTAATTGATGGGACGTAAGTGACTGTGTCATGGGCATTTCCCTCTTTAGGGTCAATAAATCTTTTTGCTTCTCTGATTTTTATATCATCATCGGTAATATTCTCGCGTAAGAAATGTTGCTCTAAAGACTCAACCCAAGGTCTTACGCGCGGTTCAACAAAACGATTATCTATGGTCCCCTTAAAAATTAAAACAGTATGAGGAAGATTTACTAATCTGCCTAAGTTAATGTATGCTGGGGCGGGGGTTTGAGACTGAGACATACTGACTTGTGTGTTTGGGAATATGTTTGAAGGGCGCGGGGTAGGTGGAAAAATGGGTGTAGGTAATTCTTCGATGTCAGAAAGCGCACCGTCTGAATCGCTCATATGTGAAGGTACTTATTAATGTTCTAATTAGGTCTGCTTGACCGATCTTAATTCATGGAATGATCACTTAAGGGGTTTTCCTAACTACACTATCTAAAAAAAATAATGCACAACAATTTGCCTAACTCGGGGAAAATTTGAAAAGATTGCAAACAAAAAAAAAATGTAAACAAAATTTCACTCAAATGTACGTGATGGTATGGTAATACTATGTTTGGTACATTAAATAAAATTATACTATACTAACTAGAATAGAAAATAACTGAAAATAACTGTGACAATAAACTGTGACAATAACTGTGAAATACTGTTTTCAATCAAAAAAAATGTATCACTGGTGTCTGAAGTGTTCACTGTGTTTTGTGTTAATTCTGGCTCAATACTAAATATTAACTGTTAATAATATGACTTTTCAAATGTTTAGAATTATTTAAAAAGAGTTTTGTACTTAACAAGATTCCTACGGCGAAATCCTTAGAGACGTGTCCTGAAGACGTGTCTTGCTGGCCACTTGTTCTGGATGAAAACTAGGCGTGGAGAACTTGGAGTCGTGACGCACCGGTTCAAGGGTGGATGTGACGAACTAGAAGTCGTGACACGCCGGTCAACTGGGTGTTGGTTCTGGTTCCAGGGTCTGGAAGACTGGAAGAATCCTGGAGTCGTGAAGATCCTGGTTAAAGGGTCGCCAGTTGTTAACCCCTCCGTCTATGGCCCGGTGTGGTTCGAAGTCGACGGGGGTTCTAGTTAGGTGGCAGCAACGGATGTGTGACTTGAAGTAGTTTTCTTCTATATTACTCTCCGAGTTCTTCTATAGTGGCTCGGAGGACTCTGATAGACTTACTAAAAATGCTGAAGGTTCCGGATTCTTATAGCGTATCCGGAAAGTTTAATGACTAAGTTCTTCTGAAGAGAGCAAGGCTCGAAGGATAAATAAAAACTATCTTCAACTGTAATTTACTGCTAAAATGTACAGGTAGTGCTCAGCCTCTGAATTAGCTTCTGAATGAAATGGAACATTTTTACTGGGTTTA